>JAULCF010670024.1:0-10375 GCA_032361265.1 Devaleraea mollis | reverse complement strand
TTAGACTTGTAAAGTAAAGGGTCCTTTATTAACCACGAACTTTTTCATTGTAAAGTAAAGGTAAAGTAAAGGTAAAGCAAAGTTGAAACGCCAAATAAAGGTAAAGGTTTGAAATAAAGGTTATTGTCAAATCCCAACGCTGGTTGGCTTGTAATGAGAACGTCATACTCACGTGGGTTGACGTGGTACCACGTGTCCCATAAATGACATGTTACAAAAAATATAAGCTTTTGTTGCATTGTGGACTGAAATATGTCTAGTTCACCCGCTAATGATCGGGGAAGTCCGAGCGCTCATCGTTTCGTGACGAGTGCCGCATCATGTTTTGACGAGCGCACGTCACGTTTGTGGGCATGGGTGATTTGTTAATGGCATCGACATACCCCAGAATTAGCTAGAATGCGACGTGTATGTCGGCGATCCGAGCTTGCGTCATTCGATGTTTGGAAGAACTGGTAAGCAGTGCGGATGCTCCGAATACAGTTACAACATTGATAAGTTAAGAACGAGTATCACTGGGGACTTATGTAAAGTAGAAAATGAGCTCTCATTGCAGGCTATCGATCAGACCAAACCTCGGAGGTATACCGCTGAGGTTCAGTCTGATCGATATCCTGTAATGAGAGTTAACGTTTTACTTTACATAAATCCCCAGTGATACTCGTTCTTAACTTCGGCTATAGCCGAAAAATACTTTAAGCGCTATAAGCAAAAAATTGCTTTCGAAAAACAAATGGAGTAGCATTCCAAAAACAAAAATGTCTGAGCAGCGGTAGTGCTTTTCTCAAGGGATAAGTATTTCACGAGCTCATACCCTATCGCACTAGGGCCTTCGGTTATTGATGAGCACCGGGCAGAGAGGGCAAGTTCTCTGAAGTGGAGAGAGAGAGTGGGTCAGGGTAGCGCTAGGTCACTGCACGTGAATTGGTGTGCCCGAGAGGAAAATTCGTCAGTGTTGACGTCGATACCCATCTCCTCTCGAGGCCCAAGGTAAGTACGTAAATTACTCACCAGAGTTTATTGTTTGGCGGTCGATTACGGCGTTCATAGCACTATCTATGATTAAGCTATGAGACAGCCTGAAACTCGGTCGTTTTGCGCGATCACGGTGAGTGATGCTGGGCACGTGAGCCGGTGTTAGCAGTGATGTCATTGATGACATTACTGTAAGAAAAACGCTTGGGCGTGCTAACACGATACCTGTACATCAGAGTCTCCAGCTAGCTAGGCTTAGTGAAGCGCTAGTCTGAAGATAGAGAAACTGTGGGGATAGTGCTGGCAGCACTAGTCACAGCTCTCTGGGTTAATTACATCTTGCAGTTGTTTGACAACTTGTCTAGCTTGAATCTTGCTCAAACACTGTGGCACAAACACTGCGGTTTGTAGGTATGGGCTGACCTTTTGCCGTTCACCAGTTTGTTGTTGGCGGGACCCCTAGTGTCCTAGCGGGGGATCACTCCCGCTATAAATGTGGCTCGGGTTTACGCTAGTCACACTAGCGGGTTAGATTGCAAGGCAATAAAAATCTCCCCTTTTTTGTAGAAGTTACTTTCGACCATAAATGCTGATCTACCATAGGATCCAGAGTTAGTTGACCCGCGTTGTTTAAATGCGTTTTAGATTATCATGGCAATCATCCCCGAATATAATAGGATATTCGGGCACTTCCTTGCCCACTGGGAAGTCTTAAATTGCTTTAGAACATCGTATCGATAGTTCCAGGGCTACTACATAAATAGAATATGCACGCTGTCCGCCAGCATTATTGAAAAGGGTTTGTACTTTCTTGAGTGCGGCGATGATCACGGAGTCCTTCTCGGTAGAATTAAAAATTCTAGGAGCCGGACTGGTTCGTCCGCAGCGAGGACTTTGAGATCTTCCCATGTGTCCTCACCCGGGAATCGGACCCAGCTTATCAACACTTCAAAATTTCGAGGGGTTAACCGTCACACGTTCTGGAATTCTTCTACTAGGTAGAGAAAATTTCTGTTGGTAGGTGAGGTGCTCTTTGAGCCCCTCTGTGGCATCCGGCGTTGCTGAGTTATAGAAATTTAGGCGCGAGACGTGGATGTTCTTTATCTTAACGTCGACGAGTCTTGGACTGTTTTGCAACGAGAGGCGTGCAAAAAACCTAGCACCCTCGCTGGATCTGTCCATTGTCTGTGAGAATATTCACCTTTGGGGGTTGTGGGAATTCAGCAAGCACGAAATTACCGACATCAAACTAAATGGCGGTGACGTTTGTCGCCTTATTGCGCCGCTTAATCTCCGCAACCCTATTTGCTTGAGAGGATAAAGATACGCGCCGATGCAATTCGTGGATGGAATCGTGCATTTTCTCAAATTCTATCAACTGCATAGCCTTGGCTTGAGTCATAATTTTCAACTATGTACTCGCTCTGTCGGCTGGGAACAGTTTCGCGAATGGGTTCATTGGCGGCAGCATTGTGAATGCTGTGATCGGGACGAGATCCTTTCCAAGCTTGTTCGTCTTGGAGTTTTTCAAAACACTTTGGATAATGTAAGTGAAATTCGACCAGACTTTTGGCCCAAGATTTCTTTCGGATAGAAGCGCCCGACCGGCGCGGATAGTCCCGTGGTAAACCAATTCCACTGTCTTATTGCTTTGAGCATGATCGGCTGAAGTGAAGTGGTGTCTCTTTCCGAGTACAACCGCGAACTTCGCCATCCCTTCGGTTTTTAATTGATTGCCATGGTCTGATAATCAGGTCTTAGGGATTCCGAAGTTGTCAATCCAATCAGTCAGAGCTTCCACCTCACTGTCCGTGTCACAGTTACGGGTTTTGAATAGCCAAACAAAACTGCTGAAATCGATCTTAAGGATAAGGATGTACTTGCAGTTTTGTTCACCCTCTGACATGTAGAGGTAATCGAAATGCAGGATTTCGTTAGGCTTACTCACGTGCAGTGTGTGACCTAGCTCGTGAGTTAATCGGAATTTCTCTTTAGTCGATTGGCAGTGCAAGCATTTGTTGACAAATTTCTTGATGTCATCGAAAATGCCTGTCTACGTGAATTGTTCTTTCGTGGTTTGAGGTGACGGCTTGGCCTTTGTGTCATGCCGGGCCATAGTGGCTCATGATCAGCAATTTTGAGTTAAGTCGCCGTTTTGGGCATACAGATCTTGCCATCTCGAAGCAAGCATCCTTGGGATGTCTTGCTGTCGATGGTGAGAAATGTTGCCTCGGCTGGTAACATAGCCTTTGGGCTTCTTTGATCGTGTCAAAAATCGCGTCTTTGTCAAACGTCTGGGAGTCTACGTCTGGTATCGACACGTAGAGTCTGCGCACTTTAGAAGTAGCGCCTCAGCGTGTCATAAGATCTGGTAAGAAGTTGAACATTGTAAGCACAAGGCTCACTACATACTCGAACTGAGAGAGTATGATAGCCCAGCGCTGTATCTTTGACTCCAAATGTGCAGGCATATTTGAATGACTCTTCGAAGAGTCGAAGATAAAGATGAGGTTACGGTGATCTTTGTAGATGTTGTTACTGCGCAAGCGGTGTAGTAGTCCGTTTGCGCCATGGAGTAGACCATGGAGAAATATTTCTTCTCACAGATCGACCACCTTGACATGGCGCCGGTGAAGGCGCCACTGACAAAGGCTAGTGGTTTTTGGCGTTGCTCTTCTTGCGGTTTAGCCGGTTACTCCCGTGGGATTCGTGTGAAAACGTCCGCCCAGTAATGTTTTGAGGCGTCGGTGTTCATGCGTGGCCTCTTTTCAGGATCCAAGTGGCTCAGCGGGACTCGATCAGCGATGAGCTGCTTGAGATCCTCAAAGAGCTTGTGAATTTATGGGGTCCAGATGTCTTGCCCCAGTTTCACCTTATCCAGCGCATTTGGGCCCCAGCTTCACATTTTCCAGCGCGTTCTTCTTAGAACCGTTCCTTTTTGTTAAGGTTAACAGAAGGGCTTGCAACGGACCCACGTTCTTGGTGTACTCCGGGATACCCTTTCGCATCCAATTTATCGCACGGATAAATTGTTGGAGGTCTCCAGCCGTCTAGGGCCTTTTAATGGAGAGTAATCCGTCGATACAATGGGAATCAAGCGTGATACCTGCCGCCGTAACGATTCGGCCGCACCAATTAGCCTTTTAATTTACGAGAGAGCACTTAACCGGGCTAAGGGTGAAGTTCCAATCTCGGTACAGCCCAAGGAAGTTTTCCATCAATTCTATGTGCTCGGCGAAAGTGGGGGCGAGGAGGAGCCAGTCATAGAGTCAGATGAGAGTTTTCTGGAAATATCCTTAAATGCCTCTGTGGCTTCCACTTGCAAATGAGTGCCAGAATTTTTCGCACCTTGCAGGGAGCGAAGCGGCTCATACAAGGTATGGGAGTCCGCTCCTCTGATGGTGTGCTTGTGCCCGTCCTCTGAATGTATGCTTACTTGGAAGTAAGCATGTGTCATATCCATTTGTTCAAAGAAGTGAGCCTTCGGCACATCGAGGAGCATTTTCTCCATATAAGGCATAATCCTATCGTCCTTTATCATTGCATTGTTGATCGGTCTAAGGTCCATCGTCATGCGATATATGGCCGGTGGAGTCTTAGGGACGAGAAGTGGGGCGGCTACTCATTCTGCGATGCGAATGGAGCGGACGAGGTTTTCACCTTCGAGTCCTGCGCACGTATCCGACAAAAAAGCTTGTTTTTGTGGCGGTTATCGGCGCGCCCTGATTTGCACTGGCGTCACTCCTTCCTTTAGAGGAATGCAAATGGGGTATATGATGCAGGGCGGTCTACCAGTTAGCTTTGAAGAAACGACTGAACGGTATTCCTTTATAAGGTAATCTATCTGTGCCTCAGCGTTAGTAGGGATCTGCTTTCGACGGAAAGAGTCATCCCTATAGCTTTTGATTGCATCATAGGCCCTATTTTTCATATCAGAAATTCGAGCCTCTTCCTCTTTAGGGTCTACTTGACCTATAGTTAGGCAAGGGGATTCTTCTTCTAAGGGGTCTGCGTCATTAAGGGGTGCGCTTGGATCCATCTGGATGGGGACTTAATCGCCGGGCCAATTCGCAGGGTGCATCTGCCGCACACTTGATTCGCCCTGAACTCCATTTTTGAGATCGAAGTCCAGGTCATCGAGTTTGGCCTTGTGTTTAGCCAGATGCGGGCTGATATTAAAACCAACTCTATTTGTGAACGGCAGGCCGAGAATAATTTCGTCAGCTTTCTCGAGGATATACAGCTGGTGTTCTTACACTCGATCGGAACTTCAGCTGTATTTAGCCGCAAGGCAGACAGTGTGACTATCTCCTTGGCTGTAGCTGTTGCCGTACTGAACGCACCTTTCATGTGAATGGATTTGCTGCATCCTTAACTGTGTAAGAGATGCCGGCTTTTTTAAACACCTTGAGGTGCTCGCGGCCAAGCAGATCTACGTCCGAGCCTGTATTAATAATACAAGACGCGTTAGCCCCGTAAATCTGTTGCTTAGATAAAGGCTGGCATGCATCCGTTGTCTCTTTGTGGACTGGTTTTTATTGTGAAAACGTTTTGCAATAACTTTGCCTTTGTTCTCTGTGACAAAGGTTTCAAGTTTTTTTCTACTCAAGCCCTCATTGCGAGTGCTTTGTCCATTGGAACATAGACTGCTTTGTCGAAGTCGACCAATTTTTGTTTTTCGTGCTCCAAGTCCATGGTTGTTTTACGAGGACCATCGGAATTTGGCGTGGTTGGCCCGTGCTCCAAGTCCATGGATTCTTTACGGGCTCCATCGAACTTGGGCACGACTACACTACTGTTGCAAGTAGGGTAATGGGAGACAGAGCCGGAGGCCCCTGTGTCTTCACAGTGTTGTTTCGCGTGGTTATCCCACTTCTTCTGCTGAGCGCGCTCCTCCGAATCGGTCCAGTATCCCCAAAGTTTAGCAAAGTCGTCGTCATACGGGGCGTTAGGGAAGTCTCAGAAAAATAAAATTGGTACTGCCCAGGGCATGCGTCCTTTCTGATGCACAGAGGTGGCCCCTGTGGATCGAGTCCTTAGAGGCGGTGATAATGGTACTGGGACCTGGCGTCGTGCGGGTCTAGGCCCACCATTTCGAGCACGGAGTCGCGGCGCCAGTCCGCGATCTTGTACAGAAATTTTCGTCTTGGGCGTGCCTCGCCTGCGACGCGATACACACGGGTGCCTCCTTGAGATGCTGTTCTGCCTCTGCCTTCTCCTCGCTCTCCTCCGCCATCCTGTGCGCGCAGGCCTCTGCATGCGCCACGTCAGAGTCCAGAGTTGTGGTACTGGGGGCGGGTATGGCCGTGCAGCCACGCAGGCGTATGCATGACTCGACCGCGTCCTCCTCCAGTTAATGGCTCAACTTGTTGGCGTCCACCGCGGTATCCTCTTCTTTGTTGAGGGTAGGAGTTACCGCGGCCGCGAACATGTCCTTAAAACGCGACATGGCGGCGTTCTGATGCTGCTGATAGATATCACGGCCGGCGGCACTATATAGTGATGATATCATCAGCAGCCTGGTCACTGGCCTCGTTCGTCTTGCCCTTGTTATCCATATCGTCTGCCTCATTGCGCAAAAAGTCACACCACTTCTCAAAGTCGTCTTTCATTGGTAGCTCATCGGCAATGCATTTGAGTAGACGTTCACGAAGCAAGATGTTCGTGACTACCTCTTCGCTGAGGTAGTCGATGAGGTCCGAATTACTGCCACTCTTCGAGAGTTGGTTGGAAAATTCGGCTATTCACGGAAAGTGAGGTACATAGCCGTGACGAGCTTGTCCGCCGCGTTGCGGCAAGTGTCCCATACTTTCCAGACGAGTTTGTGCTCGCGCAAGAAAGAAAAGAGGCGCTTCGGCTCCTGATGTTTGCACCTCGATATATACATCTTAAACAATTCTTCGTCATCGATCTCCTCGTAAGTTCATTTTTCACCGATCGCTTTCTTGTAGTACCCACTCAGCAAGTAGGACTCCAGCCATGTCTTGGAAATACTGGCCTTGAAATTCGGCCGATTTTTCCGGTGGCCCTCCAAGTAGCATTGATTTTGGATGCGACAGTAGGCCTTTTACTTTTGCACTGGGCGCAGGCTGTCATCGCAGTCGGTAAGATCGGGGGTCTTCGGTGAATCGTCAGTCGAGGTACTGAAAAGCATCTCCTTCTGTAGTGGTACAGCCTGGAGGTGGTTGGGAGCCTCCGTCTCATTGTGGAGGACCGGCGTGGTCGCCACTGTGGGCTTGGCAAGCAAATGTTCGAAGACTTTTGCCAAAGTACCTTCGACTGCCCGCAGGCTATACGCTTCTCTTCAGGTCTCGTCGCGGGGTCCATTCATAAATTTGAGCGATGGATTCTTCGGCCATACCCCTGCTCCGTAGATGTGTGAGGAGACAGGCGGAGTAGGCGTGGGGGATGCAGTGACTTGGATCGGGGCTTCGGTCGTGGCAGGCACGGGAAGGTCATTGGGCAACTAGTCTTCGTCCTACCGCGGCGCTGCTTCGCACGTAACTCTTTGTTAAGCTGCACTCCGTACGCTTTCTGGGACAACTCCAGGTCGCGGCCCCATAGAACCCTGAAACGCATGTCAGCGTACACGCGGGTCGGGTCCTCCGAGCGTAACTCTCGTACTGCTTTGATAAAGAAAAAGGTGTTGTCGAGGTCTCGGGAGTCATTCTTAAACTGCTCGTCGGCCTCGATCTCCTCTCATAGAAGTTGTTTTGCATATTTCCTGGTCCCGTAGTCGGCCTCAGATTTTCCTCGACCGGTACTGTTGAATTCCTTTTCGGCTCGAAAGGTTTTTGCGGCCTCGTTCAGCTCTCTTTCTGCGCCTCGGATGCTTCGTCCAAGACAGGGATGGGCTGTTGAGGCAGTGCCTCCTTGGAGGATGCCTTGCTGCTGGGTGGTTTTCAACTCCGTGTGGTGGATTCTAGAGGTCATCGGGGTTTCGACCTCGGGTGACGCGGGCGACGTAGAAAGATTCGGAAAATCGTCATTGTTGTCGGAAGTGTCCTCTTTGTCGAGGGAACCTTTGTCGTCAGATACATCCTCTTTGTTGAGGGCGCCTGCTTCCTATTCAACGACGTCCTCTTTGACGAGGGCGTCGTTGTTTGCTTAGACGTCCTCTTTGCTTAGGGTGTCATTGTTGACAGCCTCTTTGTTGAGACTACCGCCGCGCTTCTTGCGCTTTTCGGTCAGATCGGCGAGGGCTTTTTTCTGGTCCTCGTCCTTTTTATGCTTCGCGGTACGTTTGGCCTCGAGCTTAGCCACACGGTTGGATACTTGCTTGCGGGTGGTCCCGGCGGATGCCGCTTGGACTTTAGGAGTGCGCCGCTTGGCGCGCTTCGACATCTGCGTGGGCGCCGTGCTCGGGGAGGATGTATCCTGTTTCGCGCTCCTTTTCGCGCAGGGCGTGTCTTTGACCATAATGTCACCCCCACTCTCTTCGTCGAGGCGTACGGGGTGTGTGGGTTGGTTCTCGATATATCTTTTTCGAGCACGGTGCCTCCTCTGCCGGCTTTTCTGATACCTGGAAAAAACATTCTAATTATAATTGATGAGCACCGGGAAAAGAGGGCACATGCTCTGAAATGGAAAGAGAGAGTGGGTCAGGGTAGCGCTAGGTCACTGCAAGTGAATTGGTGCGCCCGAGAGGAAGATGCGTCAGTGTTGACGTCGGTACCTATCTCCACTCGAGGCCCAAGGTAAGTACGTAATGTACTCACCGAGTTTATTGTTTGGCGGTCCATTACACTCATATCACTGTATATGAGTAAGTTATGAGACCGCCTGAAACTCGGTCGTTTTGCGCGATCACGGTGATTGGTGCAGCGCACGTGAGCCGTTGTTAGCAGTGTTGTCATTGATGACATCACTGTAAGGTTAACGCTTGGGCGTGCCAACACGTTACCTGCATACTAGGATCCTTTTTATTAACGCTTTGAAAAAGTATGGGTAATTTTAAATACTGAATGCAAATAAGCATTCAAGCTCGAGGTTGAACAAGGTTGCCCTTCTGATCTCATGAGCTGATAAGGCAGTGCTAAAGCACTGCCTGGAAGCCTATCAGCAGGCGGATCCACCTTGAGAAAACAAGCTCGTCTTAAGAACGTGATTTGTCACATTTTCATTCAGTAAACTACAACTATATAAATAAGTCTGGCCCCGAATCCGGAAGTTCCGGGACGTGCCCAGCATAGTTAATTTTCTCTTGAGCAATCCACTAGGCGTGTTTCAGCTCAGAGATGTTGAGATGAACTCTTACTGACCGCATGTGCTACGCATTCTACGGGTAGTATCCACAAAGCTAAAGTGGGTACCCAGAAAATAGCACAGCACAGAAGTCTGCCAGGCCTCGATTATTTCGAAGAAAATAAGCTCGTGCTTCAGCCATCTACAAAAACGTCGATTTCGTGTGGCAATCGAGCTCCAATTCACGCATAGTAATGCAGTATCAAAGCCTGGCCTAGGCAAGGTACGTAGCTCTTGCTCTTCTCCCTTGCTCTTACGCTGGCACATGCACTTTCTCTTCCTCTTTCTCTTTTAGTAAAGAACAGGAAACAATATCTTGTTTCCTTCTTTACGCCAGAAACATGTTGCCCTTACTATATATGATGATGTCACGGAGATAAATTTGCAATTTAAACTGTCCGGGGACGCTTTTCTGGGCGCCGGGCAGAAAGGAGCGAGCGTCCAGAAAGGGAGGAAAGAGTGAGTAGGGATAGATCTAGGGAAAGGGAGAAGAGCACTAAGAAGAAGAACCAGTTGTGGCGTAGCTGCTTGTGCTCATCTTATACTGAGGCCCAAGGGGAGCACGTGATGCACTCCCCTGAGTTTTATTGCGTGGCGGTCTAATGCGCGCTCAGATACCTATCTATGAGTAAGCTATGAGATCGCCTAAATCTCGGCCGTTTTACGCGATGACATCGGATGAAAGAAAATGATCGTGATCGTGAGCAAATGTTTTCCGCTGTAGTCACTGTAAGATGGGTGTACTGTTAGGCTACCCGTACATCAGTGCCTCTAGCTATCTGGGCTTAATGAAGCGCTAGTCTAAAACTAGCGACGGTGGGAAAGTAGGGATAGCACTGCTAGTGCTTTTTATAGCATTCAGGGTTCAGTTCTTTTTGCAATTGCATGGCAATGTGCTAAAACATGTTGGCCCAAGTACTGTGGCTTGTAGGTATGTGCTGAACTTTCTGCCGTTCAACAAATTTGTAATTGATGGGACTTATAATGTCCTATCGGGGGATCATTCCCGCTAGGCATGTGGCTATGGCTTGCGATTGTCACCCTCCTTAGTGCGGTGTGCAAGTCGCAAACCCCCCCACTTTGTTGTGAAGGATACTTTCGCCAGCCAAGTGCTAGCCTTCTATAGGGCTCAGCACTTGTTGGCATTCGTGTGTGT
>JAULCF010669913.1:0-10376 GCA_032361265.1 Devaleraea mollis | reverse complement strand
CCTCTAGCTAGAACGGCACAAAGTAAGATGTGCCATAAGAGGTGACCGTATGAGACCAGGCACTGATTTTGACGAAACCCGAACGGCATCCCACATGCCATCACAGGCTGGGCGTCGTTTACTCATAGCTGCCTGCGTAGCTGAATGACATATCCTACAATCCTGGGACGTACCCGGAGCCTATCTTCGAGCACCCAAAAACCCTAATCTAAGAGTGGTCTTGAAACAGCCACCAAGATCTGATGGAACTCATAAAGCCCCAGGAAAAACATGTTTCACAAAGGGCCATGCCCGGAGACAAATCATCCAGCCAAGCATGGGACACGTGGCGAGATCACTGACTTAGTAACTGGAGCTGGACGAAATTATTCGCAGAGCCAAGTATGTTTGACACTATGACAGCCACTGCAATCGCACGAATGGAGGCTGATAACGATGACTTCCTAGTCATCGCGCTAACTTTGGAAGATCTTGACAAGCTGGCAAAACCGCTAGAAGATGCCTGGAAAATTAAGAGACAAACACTAATGCCAGGAGAATCAATCGAAAAAGATGGAAAACTGAAAGAGGACCTCCAGATTCGTTTCAACACGTCAGATTGAAAATCACAAGATTAACAACAGGTGGAATCAAAAGCAGCAATTCAAAAATAATTACGAAAATTCTTAAAGAAAAGGACTAGATGGTAGTAACTCTAAAAGCGTCCCTTGCGTAATCAACGCTGATCTCACAAAACGGAAACCGCACGAACCAACACTGGATACACAGCAATACATGAAAGATGTCGGTTCGCTAAGATTCATTCCTGACACAACACATCCAGGAATATCATGCATTGTAGGAGTTTTGGGGAGATACCTGCAAGATCCTTGCCAGCGTCATGTGGACGCAATCAAACCAATTTATCGATATTTATCATCGCGCATCAATGACGGTCCAGTATATGAGAACAAGGATCTACATGATCTCGCGGCTTGCACAGAAAGCGACTACGCTGCAGACAAAGATCGCAGAAGATCAGTATCGGGATCACCACGCCGCAAGTTGTGCCGCAGTTCTTAAAATAAATTTTAGCGTACAGTGACAAACTATTTTATGATAACTCCATCATAGCGTACACTGTTTGCTTTGGTTTCAAAGATAGCTTCCACGAGCGTTTCTGCAATTCATTCCCGCGAAATATTGAGACAGAATCAGCCGCATTCAAGAGCACTTCCCATGGTTTCCCCCAAAATACGCCACCAGAAACGCCATAAACACAATAGTCGTATACCCGACTGCAGTTTGAGGGGCAATCTCTGATATGGACCATATTCATAATGGGGGCCGCGTTTGAGAGCGATAATCTGCGATAACTGGCCTATTTTTCACTTTTTAGCCTAAATGTGCGCACGTTTCCGGACCATGTTCCCCTTCGTTCCCCCGACATTTGTAAAGTGCGCTTGGAAGACCTCAGCGAGCTTATTACAGCTATTTGTGTTTCAGCTTTTGGGCCGAAATGGACCATAGTTTTAATTAGACTCCACGATGCTCTATCAACGCTATATAGCCTTCGTCGAGTTTGGGCCAGAGGTGTACGATCTAAAATGCTCACAGAAATTTTATGAATTGACGATGACCGAAATTAATAAAAAATCAAGTGTACTCTTGCATGAGAGAAATAGTTCAGTGTCAGACCTGCGACGCATTTTGACCAGGTTTGCGGCGTGGTGGGATGTATAGTCAAAGCCAATAGAATGTTAATATTGTGGATATAAAGTCTTCTAATACACAGTATCTATGAAAGAATGGCCCCAACCTCTAGAGGCCGCTCTACTATACTAAAGGCACTCGACCTTAGATATACAGCGTTGACCCAAACATCGGTACTTTATTCTCATGGGCTTAGTTAAGCTGAGCCTACCTAAAGTACTGCTTGCGTCATCAAAGTAACTGTAGACCAAATAGATTACTTGACAGAGGAGAGTACTCATTGACGATATGAAGTCATTAGGTATTGAATCAAACTCATGCAGCACTATTTGCATAAACAACACTGTTCATATTATCACACGGCAGCACTGAAGCAGAGTACATCACCGCTGACTCCGGAGCTAGAACATTAACATGGATACCTTTACTGGCAACGGAACTAAAACTTCCGATGAAGAAAAAGGCTAGTCTACGAAAATACAATAAGCCTTCCTCCAAATATCACAACGGCGAAATAGTCGACAACAGAAACAATGATCTACACTTGATAGTAGACAATAAGGGAGCCTTCGATATCGCACATATCTATGGACTGTCAAAGAGGACCAAGCATTTGGACGTGAGACAACACTACATACAACATCAAATTAACAAAGGGGTAATAAGTATGACACTTGTACCGACTACAGAACAAGAAGCAGATTTTTTAACAAAACCGGTTGGAAAAAAACTATTCAAGCAAGGAATGGAGAATATCGGTTTCCCAGCATAAGAATTATGAAGCACGAATTGGGGGGCGTGCCATACTTTCTCTTTTTTCTGTTACAATTCATGCTCAAAATCTCACACCTGTCAATATCAAAATTTCTCTCTGTCATACTTTCTCTTGGACACTATATAATCATAGCGTAAGTACTGTGGGTAATGTTCGAGGTAGAAGCGAATTATATACCAACAGTATCTCCGGTTTTTAATATCTTTACAGCGTATAATAAATAATATCCTGACCTTTTTAAAGATCAGGATATTATTTATTATATTTAAAAATAAGAAAAAGCCACCGACTCATTCACTCTCACAAATTTATAAGGTCAGTAAAAAAAGGGGGGGCTACAATTCGCGTAACTTCATAAGGCTCATTCCGAACCATAATTCGAAGAAATTCGTCTTATCAGTAAGAAAAAAGCGTTTCCTTGTTCCGCCGTGGAAACAAACCCACCGTTCAGGGATTCGAGGATTGCAGATCCGACACCTTTCCTTTACGCCGGGAGGGGTATTTGTGCAGACACTTTCCCTCCAAGGAGAGGTAAGACTCAGTCTAAAACGAAACAATACGGAAAAAAAGTCGGCCGGTAACTCTGGAAATAACCTTACCCCACAGGATACATCACCGGCCATTACACCTCATACAACCCAAAATGAGCAACCGGTAATATTTACACAATCAATGTGGAACGATCTACAAACTATGGATAGTCGCCAAAGAAGTCTTGAGCAAGAAGTACTCGATCAATAAGCAAAATCTGAGGAACAAAAAGCTCGTGCTGACACAGCCGAGGAAAACGTCAGACTTCGCCTACAACACATCGAGAGTCTTGAAACCTCTTCAGCAACCAACAGTGGCATGAGCATAAAACTGGCCAAACCAGAAAGGTTCTACGAGCAAGGTCAGGACGTCACTGTTTGGCTACGATCGATCGATACGATGATCATTAACTGTGGAAACTCGGAGGCAGAATTCATTTCCTTCGTATCCTCGTACTTTTATAAAACAGCTGCAGAATGGTATTACGACTTCTCAACTCCACCGATAAACCTCAGCCCTCTACTTACGAAGAGCTCAAAATCTGCATGGAACAACACTTCGGTGACAAGTTCAAGCAAGAAGACGCTCGTGAAGGTCTCATCAAATATATTCAAGGAAAACGAAGCTTCGTCAAGGCTAGCCTTCGTACATACAACGAGCAATTCCAACGTTTCCTCATCAACGCCGGAGACATGAGCGAAAAGATAAAATCTTCTACTACAAGAGAGGCTTACGTAATTCTACGAAAAGTTGACGTAAACGCCCTCACACCACAGAGTCTAAGCGACGCCATGGAACAATCCGGGAATTTCAACATCGAATCCCATAAAAATCGTCAGCCAGCTCAAACCTACGGATCTTCGTGGCGCCAGCGAAATTCTGCTGGTGGATCTTCCGCTACTCACACTCAGTTAAACACTACTACTACGAAGTCAGATTGACCTACCAATGCTGAACTTTTCGAAGAACACAACCGGCCAGAAGCAGAAATAGTCGGGATGCGACGGTCAAAGATATGCTCAATTGCAAGGCCAAAAGACAGTGTGTCCAAATTTGCCGATCTGCTCGAGAATGCTAGATTCGGATGACGCGAAAGCTAAGATTGAAGACCCAATTTCGCACTTTATTCCCGTCACCGTAACGAAACAATATAACCCTACCAAAATGCTTCGGGGGTCCCCACATGCCAGAACAATATCAAAACTTGTTACATTTTCAGACAAAATACATACATACCAAAAAAAGTTGAACAAATTACCCTCTACAGTAGATTTATTGGACTCAGTACACAGTCAGTAGAATTCTTAAATCGACGAACTGCTGCACGAACTAGAGGATGAAACACAAAAGGCCCGTCAGCGCACTATACAGACAAATTACCAACATAAGCGCTACTTACAGCAAAAGCACAGAACGCCCGCAAAGTCAACACTGTCAAACTATGTGAATTATATTATGGTAGCAAACTTAAAAGAAGACCGATGCTAACCCTGAAAGGTTGCATCAATAACAAGTCTTTACATATTTTGGTTGACTCCGGATGCGAAACATTTTACTGTCTACAGAAAGTGATATGGAAATAGGAGCAACTCTACGCTCCTCCAAGATACAAGCTGAACGATTGGACGGCTATTTGACACCATTAAGGCAGTCAAGGATTCATTAGCCATCCACATAGAAGGCCAGATAAAACATACTCTTAATCCCTACGTCTCTGACGGTATAGGTTATGACTTGATTCTAGGTTTGAAGTGGTTACAAAAACATAACCCACAAATTAATTGGGAAAAGCATAAGATCAAATTTTACAGTTATAACACAAAAACAGTGTGAAAATTAGGAGTGACTGATATAAGCAAATCAACTCCAAAGTTTTAATAACCGCGAAACAAATGGCCAGACTAGCCAAAAAAATCTACATTTACTTTCCATTAAAACCAAGGGCTTAAAAACCCCCAGAGAACAAGAACAAAATGATTCAATACCTACCGAAGATCAAGATCTGCAGGATCTTCTATCTCAATATAACGACGTCTTTCCAAAAGACCTCCCTAGCGGATTACCGCCTAAAAGGCTAGTAGAGCTTTCAATTTTTCTCAAAACCCGGGTCAGCACCTGCAAAAAGACCTATATACAAACTTTCTGCAGAGGAGCTAGCAGAAGTTAAACAACAGGTCGATGAGCTTCTACAAAAAGGTTTAATACGACCAAGTACAAGTCCTTGGGGAAGTTTCATTCTATTTGTTTCAAAAAAGGTGGTGGCTTTCGAGTGTGCATTGATTACCGGGCTCTTAATAAAGCCGCGGTTAAAAACAAACTATCCGTTGCCACGAATAGACGAAGTTTGGGATCAGCTTGGAGGCTCACAATACTTTACCGCTATAGATTTCAGATCTGGTTACAACCAAGTTCGGATCGGGGAATAAGATGTACCCAAAACAACTTGTGTTTACTTGAAGTTTCCGAACTCGCTACGGCACGTTCGAGTACTTAGTGGTACCATTCGGCCTCACAAACGCCCCTCCCACATTTTATTCACTCATGAATGACGTCCTTCGACCTTTTCTCGGCATTTTTTGCCTTGTATACTTGGACGATATCCTCGTCTACAGCAAACCGAGAAATGAGCATTTGCAACATATCGAAAAAGTACTTCAAAAACTTCGACTGCACAAACTTTACGCTAAAAAGAACAAATTATTTTCATGAAAGACTCTTTGTCCTATTTGGGACACATATTCACAAAAGACGGAATAAGCGTTGATACACAAAAAACGTCTCCGCTGTCGATAACTGGGAGACCCCCACTTCACCAAAAAACGTTCAAATTTTTCTCGGGCTCTCAAACTATTACCGCAAATTCGTGAAAAATTACTCAGCGATTGCGGATCCACTTACAGATCTGACAAAGAAGGGAACACCATTCGCTTGGACTGATATACATAGCCAAGCATTTGAATCTCTCAAAAAAGCTTTAGTCAGCGCTCCGGTAATTAGTGCTGACCCTACAAAACCCTGCATCCTCCACACTGATACATTACAGGCAGGGATTGGTGCTGTCTTGCAAAAAGAAAGCAATGTAGGTCTTCATTAAGTTGTGTATATGAGTCACAAGCTCAACGCCGCAGAGCAAAATTACCCCACTCACGATCAAGAGCTGCTTCCTAAATCGATAGTACTTAAAATGCGATAACTTAACTGGGACAATGTTTTGCGAAATAGATGACAAGGTGCGGACGTCCGGCCGGCCGGCTTGTCGGCTCGCCATTTTTGGAATTGGGGATTTCTTGGCCCCGGAACAAAAGAGCTACGCTATGAAACTCAAATGTAGCTGTTTACAGTGAATGTCAGTAACATCTGTAGACTAGCTTACATAAGCTAGTCTACAGATGTTACTGACATTCATGCCATTGTAAGCAAACACATATCCTTGTACATCACACTCGCGGCTTCACAATCTTCAGTACGAAGGCCAGTGACGCGAGCGGAGAGGGAGGGGCGAAGAAACTCAACGATGGCGCCTGCCGGTCCGGTTTAAGTAGCGATAAAACTCACAAAGTCACCGCAAATCGTTCTTGTGAAGCGAAGCGGTAAACCAGGGAGGCGAGCACGAGTAAGTTTCCAAAATTCGCATACGACTGCTGGCGTTTGCGTATCATGATCTCTGAAATGGTGTCAAAACATACTTTGAAAGCATTTCAAACGTTCTGATTTCTTTGTCCTGGTCTAGTTTAAAGATCGTTTAGGCAACTAGTGTGTAAGTTGTTTTAGTACTCTACTTTTGCCATCTTGAGGCGTAGTTGTGTAAATTAGTTTTAAGCTCAAAGCACGTTTAGGCAACTAAGCCGTAAGATGGCACAAAGAAAAAGTACCGCGGATGTCAAGATTTTGTTAGATGTCTAAAGTTTAAGGACTGCCAGTACCTTGCTTGGTTTCAAAAAATCATGGAGTTATTTCATTGAATTTGGCGGTCAAGGCCTTGGCAGTAAGTTTTAAAAAAAAATGCCATGGAATAGACTCGAACACTAAATTTGACCTAAAAAGCATCTCTGGACAAGGAAGAAAATGCTGCCAATTGACAAGTGAATTTGTTTTCAGTTAAGTTCCGGAACCCAAGACCCTTTCGGCATCGAACGCGCAAGAACATGAATGTGTTTTGTTCTGCTTAAACCCAAAAGTTGTTTATTGAACTTTGGGTGCATAAAAATCTGGCTACACTTTTTTCCTCTTCCTTGATGAGGGGCCCCGCCAAAGTCGAATATAGGTCTACGTGCAAGTGCAAACCACATTCGATATCTTTTTCAATTTTACTCGCAAAGGATGGCACCTTCACTGCCGGAGAGTGTACTGTATTTTTACGTTCCGTCCACGCTGCGATTTAGTCTCTTAGCCTGGCTTCTCGGTGGAACTATTTGGTTCGGCATAACAGGCAGCGGATTTGTTTTTTTCCTACAGATTCTTCTTGGATTTTGCTTAACATGCACTCTAATCCATTGGCGTACATGGGTTTACATGTGGGACGAATGCTCAATAAGTGTGTGGGAAGTAGCTGAACTGGAAATTGTGAACTACGGTTGTCAATGCTGTGTTTGCGGGGTAGTGCACTTGCTCGGGCGATTCGTCGGTTTTTGCATAGGAGTTTTAGGCGTGAACTTTGGACCAAGCGGAAAAGTAGCACTCATCAGATGGGGGGTCGTAGCTGTAATAACCGGTGCAGCTATAGTCATTGTTGAAAAGACAACTGAGATCATTTCCGGGAAACTGCCTAGGTTTTTTGTCATCCCTTCTGAATTAACAGATGCAGAGGATGCGCTTTCAATTGCGAGTGAAGAATCAAACGACGTTCATATTCCTCTTTTGAATCCCCCCATGGGGCTAATGGGCCTAAGGAACTATCACTCAATCAATAGATTATCGAAATTACGATTGCTGAACTAGCTGCGTTATCTTTGGAGCTTAGTAGCAGGAGGTAGTTATATAGAACGTTCGAGTTTCCTACGGGCTAAAAGTTGGCCAGTTTTACATGATGACCTTCGAGAAATTTGCTCGCGTATGTATTGCAAAAATGGAGAACCTGGCAGGCAGCAAGACAAATTCTGTATCGACCATACACTACAAATATATCAGTAGCATCAGGATCAGTCTTGTCGTGAAAAAAGTACTCATGCCTGGCCAAAAAGGGTGCAGAGGAACGGAGACGACAAGCCCCGTAAACCATAGAGCCACATCTGACATCAAATAGATACACATGAAATTTTCCGGCAAGAGTTTTTCGCGTTTCAGCACGCTGTGGAGAGCTTATCAAGCTGCAGACTTTTAACTAAATTTGCCGTTCTTATGCTCTCATTCAAATGAGAGCAAAAGCACGGCAAAAATCCACACAATGTGTATAACCGATTGTGAATGCTTTCGGCAACATATAATGGCAACTAGCAGGTTCAGATCTTCTTCGATGCAAAAAGCAGGCCTTAATTTCATTTCCGCGGCGCCTGGCCCTCCCAACACGTCTGCAGTGCTGCAGAGTGCAGGACAAAAACTGAAAATAAACCAGACTAAACAATCTGCCCGTTAACATTTTTTTCTTCTCCTCCAACTTCAACGCACATCATCTTAGGACAACGGGTGATATACTAACCGACCCTCAGCCCCAGCCTGAGGAGCAAATATCTTCACTCTTCCATCAGCAGCTCTTTACTTTTTTTTACCTTCAAAATCCTTCAACTCAGCCTGCACGTCATACACCTCCTGCTGCACCGCCGATATTTCTTCCCTCTCCTCCACCGACGGCACGCGAATCTCCATCAACGCCGCTAACTTTCCCTCAAGCTCCTTCTCATAAACTCTAAGCTCCTGCTCAGGACTAACATACCCTTCCCCGTCCTTGACTGACTTAAACAACTCAAAATTGCGATCCTTCTCATCCTCAACCGCATCCCCTTCCCCCTTCCCTCCATCCGTCTCTCCGACCTCCCCGAGCGGCCTCTGGGCCTTCTCCAGCATCTCCGTCGCCGTCTTCTGGTCCTCGATCCTCCTTCTCTCGCGGTCGGCCGCCGTCTCAAATACCTCTGTCTTACTCACCTCCATATCGGCGCGCTTCGCGCGCCCCTCCTCGGCGACCTTCCCCACGTACCAGTGGAGGCCCTTGTAGAAGGCGCCGAAGACGACGACGGCGCCCACGTACTTCCACGCCGCCTTTCGCCACTTGAGCGGGTCGTGTGTGTGCGGGTCCTGGATGTCGCCGATGTTGCCCGCGGCGCCCTGGCCGAGCGAGTTTATGACGGGCGGTGACGGCGTCACGCGGGTCACGCGAGCCGTGATGACGTGCGCGGGGTTCGAGGGCGGCGGCGGGCGCGGAGGGCGCGACGGACCAGTTGTTAAAGAGCGTGTCGCGCGAAGGAGGAGGGGGAGGAGGCGCGGTGTGTTCATGGCTGGGGTGAGGGGATGATGATGCAGAGGGATCGTGCTCGCGGGTTCGCTTTGACGGAATTCTACCGGCGGGGCTTAGATAGAAACTCCAAACTCTTAACGCGAGCAATGTGAGAAATGGAGGGTGGTACGAGCTTGACAACGGCGAGATTTTGGTTAGTACAGTATGAGTACAGCAAATATATGCTCAAAAATGTACAAATATTTGAAACTGGTATACATTTGTGCACATATTTGACACATTGCTAAATTTAGGCTCTACACGTGTACGGTATACACTGAGGATTTTTGCAACAAATTGTATGACGTCAGTGTAACGCACAAAGGCAGAGCGCTATCTCCTCCACTCACCTTCGCCTCGGCCCACTTCCCATCTTGAAGCTCACGAGCCGAAGCATCCGCTTTACGACTATCACCCCGACGCTCCGACAGCGCGCGATCCGCCGGAAAGCAGTCCTCACCGTCTCACCGTCCGCCCGCAGCGAAGATCTTCTTTCACCTAAACCCGCCCACCGGCCCCTCCAAAATGGCGCCGACCCCTTTCTTCATTGCGCCCGTCCTCCCCATCTCGTCTCCCTCGCGCCCTCTTCTCTCGCCCAGCGCGCGCCCAATTCTCTCCGCCGCCCCCCTCAAAATGTCTGCCCCGCCATCCTTCCGCAAGTACCACGGCCTCGGCAACGACTTCGTCCTCGTCGACAACCGCGCCTCTACGGAGCCCCTCTTCGCGCCGCGCGACGCGGTCGCCATCTGCAACCGGCGCACGGGCATCGGCGGCGACGGCCTGATCTTCCTTCTCCCGCCGACGGCGCCCTCTTCCGACGCACAGATGCGCCTCTTCAACTCGGACGGCTCCGAGCCGGAGATGTGCGGCAACGGCATCCGGTGCCTCGCCCGCTTCGCAGCAGACATCGGCGTCAAGACAGCTGTCGACGGCCGCATTGTCGTCGACACG
>JAULCF010669691.1:0-10379 GCA_032361265.1 Devaleraea mollis | reverse complement strand
GGTTGGTAACGGCCGCCCGGCGGTGGGCGATGACCTCTTCGTTCGAGTGCGCCTTGGGCATCATGCAGACCAAGCTGGCGACACGCAGGAGCTCGGGTGAGGTGCGATTGGTTGCGACATCGGTTTGCGGGCCGGGGCTCGAGCAGTGCACGGTGCGTGAGTCCCACAGCATCATGTCACCGGCTTCCATGTGGGCCATGAGCGGTGGCGTCTGTTGCAGCTGCGGGTCGTCGAGGGGAAAGCGGAAGTGGTCCGGCATCTCAGGAATTCGAGCGAGACGTTCGGCGTAACGGGTGGGGATGTCAGCGAACCATTTGTGTGATCCGGGCACCACGATGTTGCCGCCGACGTCTGGCGATGTCGGCGTGAGTGTGACGGCGCCCTGCACACACTGCAGGCCGGGGCGGCCGATGGGGTGCTGATCGATGTGGAGCCAAGCGCCGCCGCGATCGGTGGCCCAGTCGGGGTTGACATCGGTGGGGCGCCAGAGGGCCATGCCGTCGAAGCTGACGAGCAGTTCATCGTCGTCCCACACAGCGGCGAAGGCTTGCTTCACCGCTGGCGCCGATCGGATGAACCACTGCGCTGCGCTGTGGCCGACACCTTGGCTCGGGATGATCCCGCCGTGCACGTTGATAGGCCACTGATCGTCGCCCCAGGTGTCGACGTTGTTTCGGTCGACGCCGGTGCCGAGGTCCCTGAGGTAGTCCCAGGTGAGGTCGAGCGCGTGGTCTGCCTCGGTGGGGGTCAGCGCGTTCGCGATGACGACGTATCCCTCGGACTCGAGGTGGTCGAGGCTCTCCTGCGAGCCAGCGGGCAGGCGGGGGACATGGACATATTCCGGGGTCAGTTGGCCTTCGCTCATGGGTTCGATCCTCTGGGAGACGTCCGATGATCCTACGATGTGATGACGGTCACATCAAAGGCCTCGGAGGTATACCGGCGGCCTGGCCGAGGTGGTCACACCTCGCTGCAGGTGGCCGAAGCTGACAGGTGTGTCAGCTTTCGCCCCTTCGTCCTCCCGGCTCCGAACCCTTGGGCTGATCGTCGCGCCAGCGGTTCCGGTCCTGGTGATGGCGCTGATTCTGTCGGTCTACACCCGCAGCATGACGACGGAGCGGGCAACGGCGAATGCAGCCGACGCTGTTGCTCTCGTTGCAGATTTCGCGATCAGCCCGGTGCTGACGGAGGCAGATTTCGCTGCAGCCGACATCGACCCCCGGCGGACAGAAGAGCTCGATGCGCAGTTCCAGCCCTTCATTGGTGAGGACATCCTTCGCATCAAGGTCTGGGACGCAACCGGTCGGGTCATCTACTCCGATGATCGAGCCAGCGTCGGTCAAGTGTTTCCGATCTCACACGAACTCGAAGATGCGCTCAAGGGTGAAACCTCTTCGGAAGTTTCCGAGGAGGAAGACCTGGAGGGGGTGTCCGAGCAGGCGTTTGGTCGACTGCTGGAGGTGTATGCACCAGTCAGTGTTGGTATCGGGGCCGAGCCTGTCGGATCGTTCGAGCTCTACCTCCCCTTCGAACCGGGAGCGGAGTCGATCGCCGCAGACACTCGCAGGATTCTCTTCATGCTCGCTGGCACGTTGGTTCTGCTCTACCTCGCTCTGGCTCGAGTCGTGGTGGTGTGGGCGCGCACGGACAAGCGAGCCGATGACAGCGAACACGATGCAAATCATGACCATCTCACCGGCCTCGCCAATCGACGGAGGTTCCAGGCGATGCTCGAGAGCTCTCTCGATGGTGAGCCGGGGACACTCGTTGCCGTGTTGTTCATCGACCTCGACGACTTCAAACCCGTCAACGACAGCCACGGCCACGCAGTGGGCGACGATCTCCTTGTTGCCGTGGCCGGCCGGTTCACGAACGAATTGCGCAGCGGAGCGACCCTCGCTCGCCTTGGCGGCGATGAGTTTGCCGTTTTGATCGACGACGTTGGGTCGTCAGCGAATGCAAGCGAGATCGCGTTGCGACTGATCGGCTGCCTCGACGCTCCGATCCGGCTCGGGGATCTGCGGGTCAACGTGCACGCCAGCATTGGCATCGACGTCATGAGGGTTGACGTCCTCGATCCCAAGATGATCCAGCGCAGGGCCGATGCAGCCATGTACATGGCGAAGGGCGCCGGCAAGGGGCAGCACGTGGTGTTCGACTCGGTTCAACAAGGTCACCTGTACGACGGTCTCAGTCGTACCCCGGCCGAGTCTGAAGCATGACATTGTCGGCAAACCACTAGATCAGACACTGAGTTGATAGGTGCGAGCGGCCGTTCCATAGAGCATCGATGCTTGATCGGCGTCGCTGTGGTGGGCGATCAATCGCTGCATGGCATTCCACACGACCGGGTAGGGCAAGCACTGTCGATCGACGGGAAAGTTCGACTCGCACATGACTCGTTCTGGTCCGAACTGGGCGACGACAGTGTCGACCCAAGGCTGCCAATGTGCGGCGACGTCTGCTGACGAGGGCGGTCGTTCGCCGTCGTTCCAGCCTGTTCCGAACCGCTGATCCATGCCGAGCCCACCGACCTTGATCGCGACATTTGGGCACGCTGCGACCGCTTCGATGCCGCCGCTCCAGATGGCTTGCGTGTCCGCGGAATCGAGTGCATAGCGGCCGACCCCCAGCGGCCCGCCGAGATGGTTGAGCACAATGGCCAGGTCGGGAACCGAGTGGGCGAACGCAGCGAGTTCCGGCAGTTGCTCGTGATAGACCCAGGCGTCGAAAGACAAGTCCCGCTTCGCCAGTTCGGCGGCTGCAGCGACGAACGTGTCGGTGGTGATCATCCCGGGCGTCGGCTTGTGGTGACCGCTCGGTGCGGCGGGGTCATCGCTGATGTTCGTCCCGTGGCGGATGCCGCGAAACAGCCCGGCGCCGGCATCGACATGGGCGTCGAGTACCTCGCCGATGTTTGACCCAAGGGTCATATCGGCAAAGCCGACGATGCCGCCGAGGCGACAGGTCCCCATCGCAGCAAACCGCTCGGCTTCGGCAGCGACGGTGCGAGTCTCGCCGACCGGTTGGAGGTGGGCCGGTCCCTCGTCGTAGGCGAACCCACATTCGACGAACACGGTGTGCGTGATGTTGTGCGACCCGGTGACATCGGCGTGCAGCTCGTCAGCGAGGTAGCGGCTGGTCGGGCGGTCCCATAGATGGTGATGTGGGTCGATGATCGGGACTGCGGGATCGAGCGCGCTCTCTTGCCTCGTCGCAAGCCAATCGAACCGGTTGTAGGTCTCGCCTGGCGTTGCCTTCGTCATGGGGTGGATCTCCATTCGGCCCACGCCTGGCTACCAGCAACGGCCTGATGGACGCCAACTACCGTTGCGGCCATCAGTGCCGAGCCTTGAATGGTGACCGCCGTTTCACTCTCGAAAACCCAGGCCCGCCTGGCAAGCTGGCAACGCGCCAGCGGCACCTCGAGTGTGGTCGTGTCCATCACGCTGTTCTCGCTCATTGTCTCGGTGAGTATCTGCTACTCGGTGCTCGTGCTGGCCTATGGGAGTTTCGGGCAGATGGTGGCCACTGTGGGTTTCTCTGGCGTGGTGCTGCCGGTGGTGGTTCCGCTCGTCATCGCCCCAGTGGTCACCGTCCAGTTGACGTCAGCACTCACGGTTGCGACGACACTGATCGAGGAGCTCGAGGAGAGCCAGCGGGAGTTGGAACGCCTGGCGAACCACGATCCGATGACGCACCTGCTCAACCGTCGAGGCTTCTTCGGAGCCATCGCCGAGCTGGCTCCCAGCGAGCTCTCGGTCTTGGTGATTGCCACCGCAGACGTCGACAACTTCAAGTCCGTCAACGACACCTACGGCCACGCCGGCGGTGACGTCGTGCTGATTCGAGTGGCTGAAGCGCTGCGCTCGGCTGCTGGCCCGACGGCCATCGTGGGTCGACTCGGCGGTGATGAGTTCGTTGCCGGCCTGCCGGAGGGGCACGAAAACGTCGAGGTCATTCGTGAATCGCTGAGAGCTTTTACGATTCCAGAGCTTGCAGAGGCTGGCTTGGAAGTCAGGTGTTCGGTTGGTGTTGCGGTGCATGACCCGGGTGCTGGGATCGACGAGACCATGGCGAACGCCGACATTGCGCTCTATGAAGACAAGCACGGCGACACCAAACGTCATCGTCCGGTGTTTCGGAGCATCGCCAGGCCTTGAGCGGGCGCGGTCAGCGTTGACCCATTGCCAACATGTTGTCGACCAGCTCGGCAGGTCGAGTTCGGTCGGCGTGCATGCGGTGCATCATGTTGCGGTTTCTCGCCGCTGAGGTCAGATAGAAGCGTTCGTAGAGGAAGCCGCGCCCGGCGAGGCCGGAACCCACGAAATCCCATGCCATGCGGAACAGGACCGCCCGGTCGAGCGAGTCCACGTCGTCGGCGCCGTAGAGGGTCTCGTCGATGAGCGGTCGGAGTTCTGGGTCGTCCAGCTGGGACTTGGTTGGCGTCGTGAGCAGATTGTGGCTGCCGATGAGTGTGATGATCTCGGCGACGCGAGGCATCCAAGTGGCCAGGAGCGCTCGCATTGGATCGAGCGGTCGACCGTCAGGGAACCACACGCCGTGGTCGCGCTCTGTGCCCTGTTCAATCGACAGTTCGAGCGCTGACCGTGTGACCTCGACGTAGCAAGCAATCTCGCCGAGCATGTCGACGGTGGACGGGCTGTGGTCACCGATCATGTCGGCCATGCGGGTGGCGAGGCCGTAGGCGAACTGCAGCTTGGTGAGCGCCCGTGTCGTCGACTGGCTTGTCATGTTGATCGAGTAGCCGGTTCGTGACGTCGAGTTGTAGACGTCGACGTCGCCGTTGATGAAGAGTCGGTCCCACGGCACCAACACGTCATCGAAAATGCAGAACGCGTCTTGTTCGTCGAACCGAGACGAGAGTGGCTTGTCGAAACAGGCGTTTGCGTCCGCCGACATCGAGTCGCGACACAGGAACTTCAGCCCCGGCGTTTCAAGCGGAACCGCGAAAGCGAGGGCGTAGTCCTCGGCCCCAGGGGGAATCGGCAGGGCTGGATAAACGGCGGTCTCGTCAGCGAACGGGGCCAGTGTCGCGAGGACCCGAGCGCCTCGCACGATGATCCCGTCGGCGCTCTCGCCGACCTTGCGGATCGTCACCTTATTCTCGGCGATGTTGCCGTCCGAGCGCTTGTCGATCGTCGGCTGGATGATCGTGTGGGTCAGTGCGGTGTCGTCGCGAGCGATTCGCTGTTGGTAGGCAACGAGGTTGTCGGCGTACTGCTGTTGCGACCCGTCCTTGCCCGCCCACACCGACGGAGCGGAAGCAAAGGCGGAGAACTTCATGTTCATGTAGTCGGGGGTGCGCCCCATCAAGCCCGAGGTGCCTTCGCTCAGCCGGATGAGCCCAGCGTGGCGACGGTGGAGATCGTCATGAGAGCGGGGGATCATGTGGCTGATGCTGATGGCTTCGCCGGTCTCGGGGTCGGGGATCAGACACTCGTCAGCGAACTCGTGTTGTCGATCGAACTGGCCGGCGAGGGAGCGCGCTGCGCCCGCCAGCTTCGGATGCGAGGCGACGTCGTCGATGCGTTCGCCGTCGACCCACACCGAGCGGTCTCGTTCTGCCCGGCCTTTGAGGAACTCTTTGCCCGGACGTGCGGCCATGTGGCGACCTTTGTTTGCTGGCAATGCCGAAGTGGCACTGGCGTTCCGACGTCATAATCCATCGGTCAGGCTCGCGCAACCGGTCGATCGCGGCGGGTGTCGATGACGGTGGTTTGGCGCCCGATCAGGGGCATCGCCGATCTGTTCTGCAGAATGGTCGTCGTGCTCGTTCCAGCCGACGTTGAACCCACCAGCCGACGCTCGTGATTGCAATCGTCCATGGGATCTGGCGGGTGCTCGCACCCGTTGCGAGCCTCGGAAAGCGGGTGGCCAGCGCCAGGTTCTGGACCGAGTCCGAGCGGCGCGTCGACGGAAGGGGCCCGGCGGTCGAGATGTCACACCGACCAGGCGTCCAGAAACCTCGTGATGGTGCCGGCCCGCTGAATCACCGCCGATACCGGGTGCGTATTGCTGACTCGGTACTCACACCGTCTGATCTCATCGGTGCCTTCCGGCGCAACCCCAACGCATTCGCTCCAACGTCGTTCGCCGAGTTCGATCCGGCCCCTGGACCCGAGGGGTTGTCGATGGGAGACAAGACCACGGTGCTCCTCCCCGGTCCGTGGGACGGCCCCGTGATCGTCACGAACGTCGGAGCGGAGGTTCTACGGTTCGAGACCCTTGAGGATCACATGGAGGCAGGCTGGATCGAATTTTCCGCAACCCTCGAAGGGGCGGAAATCGTGTTCAGTATCGAGTCGTTCGCCCGCTCAGGTGATGCAGTGTTCGATGCGCTCTACCACCCAGGCAAGCTGGGGCGGCTGGTGCAGACCGAGATGTGGGTTCGGGTGCTGGAGTCAGCGGTCGAGATTGCTTCGGGAAGGCTCATCGGTCGCCCGATAGTCGACACGATCATCTACGAAGGAGCAGACAATTGACGGTTTCGTTTGATCTGGAGACGCTCATCAAAGCGCCTCAAGAGGCTGTCTTCGATGCATCCCTCGACATCGACGCCCACCTGGCATCCATGGAAGAGTCAGGCGAGGAGGCCGTTGCTGGTGTCACCTCTGGCCTGATCGGCCTCGGTGAGTCGGTGACGTGGCGAGCCAAGCACTTCGGGATTACCTGGAAGATGACGAGTCAGGTCACCGAGCTCGAACGGCCGCACCGCTTTGTCGACGAACAGCAACGGGGTCCGTTCAGCCGGTTCCATCATGAGCATGTGTTCGAAGCTGTCGAGGGTGGGACGTTGATGAGAGATCACATCGAGTTCGACGCACCATTGGGGCCGCTCGGCGATCTGGTCGAACGGCTCGTGCTTGGAAGCTACTTACCGAAGTTGATCGTGGAGCGAAACGAGTATTTGCGCACGGAACTCGAGCGCTGATTCTCAGATTGCGATGATGCGGGTCACGACCGGGGGCAGCTCACCTTCGGGCAGTAGGTAGCTCCGGGACCACGCCCCGGCGTCGTGCTCTCATACTCGTGTCTTCTGGACCGCTGCGGGGGTGCGGGATACGTTCGGCGTCATGCCAGCAAAGGGAGCTTCGAGATGACGCTGAAACTCGGGATCTGGGCGATGCCACTCGACAAGGCGGGGCGCGACTACATCGTCGAGGCCGAGCGTCTGGGCGTCGACGTTGCGTGGGTGCCGGAGGCGTGGGCGTACGACGCCATGACGCCGCTCGGCGCGGCCGCTGCGGTCACCGACACGATCCGACTCGGCAGCGCCATTGCCCAAATCGGCACACGAACGCCAGCGATGCTGTCCATGACTGCGATGACGTTGCAGAAGATGTCTGAGGGTCGCTTCCTCCTCGGCCTCGGCACCAGCGGTCCCCAAGTGGTCGAGGGCTGGCACGGCGTGAAGTTCGACCGACCCATCGCACGGACCCGCGAGACGATCGAGATCGTCCGGATGGTCACGTCGGGGGAGCGGCTGCAGTACGACGGCGAGATCTACCAGCTGCCGTTGCCCGACAGCGAGGGCAAAGCCATTCGGTCTCGAGCTGAGGCCGCCCATGTTCCGATCTACCTCGCGTCGCTCGGCCCAGCGAACCTCCGACTGACGGGTGCCGCCGCCGATGGCTGGATCGGCAACTCGTTCTTTTGCGAGACCGCTGACGTGTTCTTCGACGAGATCCGGGCGGGTGCAGAGTCGGCCGGACGGTCGCTGGCCGACATCGATCTCACCGTGTCGGTGGGCGTGGAGTTCACCGATGACGTCGACGAGGCCGCTCGTCGCCACTCGAGTGGTTTCGCCTTCACGTTCGGAGCGATGGGTTCGGAGAACTCGAACTTCTACAACAACGCCTTCGCCAAGCAGGGGTGGGGCGACGACGTGGCCGCAGTCCAGAGGCTTTGGCTTGATGGCGACCGAGAAGGTGCAGCTGCTCGGGTGCCGGCCGAGATCGGTCTCGGCCAGAACCTCATTGGCCCGCCAGAGGAGATTCGGCGCAGGCTCCGTCAGTACCGAGACTGCGGTGTCGACTCGCTGCGCATCGGTCCGATCGGTGAGACCTTCGATGAGAACATTGATGGCATCGGCCAATTGATGGACCTCATCAACGACGTCAACAACGAAGAGGCGGCTTCAGATCACGACGGTTGACGGCATGATGGGCGAGTGCATGTTTTCCTGGTGATCGTCCGATGAGCGGCATCGTCGTTTCCGAGCTCGAATACGCCCCACCGGGCGCCGATTCGCTGTTCTTCGACATCAGCTTTGGCGTCTCGCCGGGCGACCACGCAGCGATCGTTGGTCCGAATGGCGCGGGCAAGAGCACGATCCTTCGAATCCTGTCTGGCGTCATCGATGCTGACGAGGGTCAGTTCGCGGTGAATGGCACGGTGCTGACGATGACGCAGGACGTCGGTATGTCCCGCCCAGACGACACGCTGCGCGAGATGTTGCTCGATGTGGCTCCCGCCGAGTTGCGCACTGCAGGCAAGGCGCTGGTCGCAGCCGAGAAGGCGATGGCCTCAGGTGAAGACGACGGCATGGGATACGCCGAAGCGCTCACCGTGTGGGGCGACATGGGCGGATACGAGCTCGAGTCGGCCTGGGCCTCCGCTGCAGAACGCAGCATCAAGTCGAAGGTCGACGATGTCAACACTCGTAAGGTCGGCGAACTGTCCGGTGGCGAGCGTAAGCGCCTCGTGCTCGACCTCCTGCTCAACTCTGGCGCCGACGTGCTGCTGCTCGACGAGCCCGACAACTACCTCGACATCCCCACCCGCGTGTGGCTGGAAGAACAGATCAAGACGTGCGCAAGCACGATCCTGATGGTCAGCCATGATCGCTCGCTCCTCGAGCAAGTGGCGACCAAAGTCGTGGTGCTCGAAGGCTCAGGCTGTTGGGTGCACGGCGGTTCGTATGCGACGTTCGGCGACGCGAGGGAGAAGCGCCAGGCGCAACTTGGTGATGCGCTGAAGCGGTGGAACCACGAGGAGCGTCGTCTTCACAAGCACATGAAGGTGATGAAGACGCGGGCGGCTCAGAACTTCAAGAACGCGACGAAGGCCAACGCAGCGGAAACCCGCTGGGAGAAATTCGTTAAGGCGGGGCCGCCGCCACCACCAGTCCGTGACCAAAACATCCACGTGAATCTCCGGGGTGCGGACTCGGCTCGTCGGGTATTGGACCTCAAGCAGGTGTCGATCGATGACCTGTTCTTCCCCTTCACCGACGAGGTGCACTTCGGTGAGCGTGTCGGCTTGATCGGGCCGAACGGCACCGGCAAGAGCCACCTGTTGCGTGCGTTGTCAGGCGAGATCGAGCCCACCGAGGGAACCATTGGTCTCGGCCCCCGCACGTCGGTTGGCACCTTTACGCAGATCAACGACCGCCCGGACTTCATCGGTCGTGAGGCCGTCGACATCGCCCGCCAACGCGTGGCCGACGATGAGAAGGCCATGAAGGCGCTCGCCCGATACGGGCTGGCCGACCATGCGCGTCAAGAGTTCGAGACGTTGTCGGGTGGCCAGAAGGCCCGGCTCGAGGTCTTGTGCCTCGAACTCGAAGGGCACAACGTCTTGCTGCTTGATGAGCCGACAGACAACCTCGACATCGATTCATCCGAAGCGCTCGAGAAAGCACTGGACGGATTTCAAGGAACCGTCCTTGCGGTGAGCCACGACCGGACATTCCTCGAAACGCTCGACCGGTTCGTGATGATCACCGATGACGGTGAGGTGTTCGCGATTCCGGACTACGAACTTGCGATGCAGGCGCTGGCTGACCCGGACAACGTGTCAAAGGTCAAGCTCGTGAAGCAGTTGACGGCCTGAATTCGTGCTCGAGCAACTGCTCGAGCACGAGCTCAGTAGACGGGGTCTTACTCGTCGAGCAAGACCTCGTTCGGATCATCGTCGTCCGCTTCGTCACCGCTGGCTTCAACGGCGACGGGTGCTTCGGACTCGAGGATCTCAGCGACATCGTCGAGACCGGGCAGTTCATCGGCCACCAGGCCGGCGAGCACCTCGTTGACCGGCGAGTCTTCGAGCGCTGTCTCGATGATCGGAGCCACGTCGTCGGCGGTTCCAGTGCCGAACGCTTCGTCGGGCATGTCGCCACTGCCGAAGCCGGCATCGGATCGGGCATCGTCGATGCGACCTTCCGCGTCGGCTCGAGCATCGTCGATGCGACCTTCGGCATCGGAGCGGGCGTCTGCCACGCGAGCGCGTGCTGCGTCTCCAGGAGAGACATCGATGGCCTCCGCCGGGTCCTCGTCGCTGGCTTCCGGAAGGGCGCCGCTCTCGTCTTCGGCTTCGTCGTCTTCGGCTTCGCCGTATTCGGTTTCGCCTTCGGA
>JAULCF010669580.1:0-10381 GCA_032361265.1 Devaleraea mollis | reverse complement strand
CTTTGGTTCTTCCGCTAGGTTTGTTGTACCGCAGGAGCGCTTCCCTATCGATAGTGATGACCCAAAGGCGTTTGAAATATTTAAAGCCCCGAGCTTAAACGCTCTGGGCTTTTAAAAGCTCCCAACGGCTACTGTACTACTACTAGCAGTGCTAGTATTATAGCAGAGCAGCAATACTAGCAGAGCTGGTGGGTGCAAAGTATACTTTGAACGCAGCAGCTCTGCCTGTAAAAGTATATATACTTTAGTATATTTTGCACGTAGCAGATCTGCCTGTATTACAGTACACGTCGAGAGTTTCAACGTTTTAATTCACAGTGTTGGTACAGAGCTATTGACCGGACGTCGGGCGACTAAGTGGGGCTACTTTCCAAGCAGCAACTCGGCCTTTTTTACAGGCATGCATGTTGTAAACGTTCGTCGGGTACCCCCAACTCAGCTTGAATGTGTGCTACACTCTACAGCACTAGTAGTGCTCTAGATTGTAGAACACATTCGTCGGGTACCCCCGACTCAGCGGAACCACCGTGCACGCAGCAGCTTTGCCCTGACGCACTTCAAGTTGGGAATTATCTGCAGGCATGCGCTTTCGTATCTAGGGCTTCCTCTGCGGCACTGTGGCACCATTATATCGATATTGGCGATATAGTGATATCGCCATTTCGTAATACTTTTCGGGCGCCTGCCGTGAGAGAGCGTTTCTGGTCTTTTGATGCTGCCGTATACGGAAGCTATAGCTTGCAATCACTACTAGTGAATAGTATTCGTGAGCTTGGAGCTCACGCGCATGCTTGAATTCGTATTTATTGAAATTCGTGTTATTGGCTTGCTGTGGTTTGGCTGCTCTGTATTACTTTTTAAGTGCTACGATACATATCGCATGATAAGCGACATTATAGCTATAACATCGTGGGCGAAATATCACATAACGCAATTGCGTTTTAGTGCTAACACTTGAAAGAATGCAGAACCAAATCACGGCAGCAATGCGGGTGAAACATTGAAAAAAGCAGGACTTGAACCAATAGGTTGTTCTGCCTTCTGGCAGCTGAAGACTCGACCCATGAACCTGTCTTCTTTAAAAATCGATTTCATTGGTCGGTCGATTTTGGCGCCCGCTTACAGAAAACATTTGTATCACGAAATATGAGGTGTTGTATGGTAGTACCAGGAGCTGTGATAATCAGTGACATTAATGTTCGAAGAGAAACGTGATGTTTCGAAGAGAAAGAATTAGTTACTAACGTTGGAAAGACGCGTTCTTGTGCCCTCACATTTGAATTTTCGATTGGCGCCGATTTTGTTCGCGTTATTTTAATCTGTTTGTAAACCAATTTTCCGTCGCTGAAAATATTGTATTTCGGGTTTGCATAAGTTAACATGCGCTTAGCGCTCGCTTCCCTGTCTCAGCTGTCACCGACGTATTTGTGAACATTGGAGCTCTAGGTAAAGCGGGCAATGCTCGGATCAGTATGCGAAATGATTTCAAAATGTAATTTGTATACTTATCCGGAAGGCGAGAAGATCTGCGCAGATATCGAGGCGCTAGAAAAAAGTTCTGTTAAAAGAGCGATGTGGCTTAAGAAAGAAATTGTTACACCAAACTTCACAAAGAGTCGTATTTACGACTATGCTTCGCATTATGTACTGGGAGTCGCATGTGCTGCAGACGAGCGGTTGAAGAATTGGTTTCTGAATCGAGAGGTCTCTCTTTTTCAGTTTCGCCTCGAAAGTTTAACAACGCAGGATAGACTGGACTCTATGAATGATGTGATTGGATGTGTTTTTAAGCCTCTCGAATCAGATCCTGGGTCGAAGATCAGATTGCTATTAGATTTTTATAAGAGCTCTGTCAAAGGTTCGCATGGAAATCATTGGTGGGAAATGCTTTACACTGGTCCATTTGAATGCGCACCCATGTTTATTGCTACGCGTTCCTGCATTGTTTATGCTGGTGTTGTTTATTTGACAAGCGAGCAGGTGGCAGTTGTGGCTTGTGATAAGTATAAAAAGCGCCTCGAGAAAAGATTGGACAGAGCCAGTAAGCCCGACTTTCGAAAGAAGCTGGACGTTCGTTTGCTTTCGATAGTCAAAGCTTGCCAGTTGAGAATTACGGACGTTGGATATAATGGTTATAATAATTTTAGTCTGAGAACCGGGCCATTATTTCATTTACATATGCTACAAGTTCCAGCTTGTCAAAGCGTTGTCATGGCTCAACTTGATGCCGGAGTGAAAGTACGGCACCGATCGAGACTTAACCTCATCTTATATTTGAAGTCCATTGGAATGGGCCTCGATAACCAACTCGAGAAATGGCTTGTGTCTAGCGAACGATATGGGGCGAACGCTGAATCTCTGTACAAAACGTTTAGCTACCAGGTACGCAATGTTTACAGCAGACAAGATCAGACGACCGAGTACAGATCTTTTTCTTGTTCCAAAAGTATTGCCGAAGGAATGTGCCCTCTTAATACAGGTAACACGCACGAATTATCTCGATCTCTGACAGGGTGTGGATTAAGACCTAGAGACATCGAAGATATTGTCTTTCGAGGACAATCTGGACAACCCCGGGTAGGTTGTGCGCGGCTGCTCCGTTCCAGACACGAGTTAAAAGGCGCTCCAGTTGCTACTTTCAACATAGCTTTCGTGCCGCGCACTCCAACGCTGTACACTATTGAGTCTCGTAGGATTGAGAGCGAATACAAAACTGGAGACAGATTAGAATATGTTGCATCCTCATAAAAGTAATATTCTCTAGATCGAAAAGGCTAGCAAGAGTATTTAAAAATATTGCTTTGTCCAGGAACTTCATGACTTTAAGGCGAAGGAGGAAATGAAGCTGCATTGTTATTATCAGTTGATAGTTGGCCTTTTGGGCGGCAAAAAATCTTATGCTTTGAAATGTAAGAGCACGGTTCCAATTGGAATATATTAATATAGGTTCATTTGATCGAATAGTATAAGTAAGTTTTACACTGTAGTGCTCCAGAAGCTTCACGAGAAAAGGACGCGGCCTACAAATTTCGGAGACTCAACAGTAAAGTGCGCGCATTTTACTGTTGAGTCTTCGAAATATATGTACTGCCGTTGCATTGGGCAGGTTCGTGTACTATGATGCACAAAAAATTGCATATGAAGGACGGAATCTGCAATTGCTCGCACTATATAATTTAAAAATAAAACATCAATATTTATCAAGCAAACCAATTATGGTCGCTCGACAGTTGGACATACTGACAGAATGCTAGCGCATTGAATTTTGAACAAGACCAACCCACTTGCAGTGAGTTTTGAAGGAGAACAATCCACTAGCAGAGAAAGTGCTTTGAATTTTGAGTAAGAGGAAAACACAAACTGAGAAAAAGGAGGTAAAGTCCAGCGAATTTTGACAAAGACAAATGAACAAGCAGAGAAAAGGATGAGGTTATCACCGTGAGTCGCCTTTTGAGATACGGACAGAACTAAAATTAATCCACATTTTCGACATCAAAATGATGATCCCATTGTGAAGCAGCATCAGATTCTGGCGTATCCGGCACCAGTTCTTCACTTGCCTCCGCAATGACACGGTCGAAAAACGCATTGTCCTCGTTGAGAAGACTCTGATCCCAATGAAAACAACGAAAGAGACCATGAATTTCTGCGTTGCTAGGGTTCCCGCCCCTGATTAAAAGTCTCGTAACAAGCCTCTGCCCGTTGCGAAAGTCTGTGCGATCACTGTTGTTCCACGTCTCTCGTCTGGCGGCTAGGTTCATGTGCTCAATCGCTTGGCCAGAGAGCACCATCTGCGCGCGTGCACTCATCTGGCCAAGAACTGGTGAGGCAGTCGTAGTTTGTTCATTGCGGGGTGCCTGAACAGCTGCTTCTCTACCTGATTCTGTTGTGGGCAAAGCGCTCGTTTGAAAAGCACCTCCCCGCTGTACTGCACTACGCTGATTAATGTTAATATTCTGCCGTGGTCCATTTTGAAAAGGCAAGGTTGATTCGACTCCGCTGGAAGGAAAGTGAGCAGCACCACTCAGCAATCGCGGCGGACTAGGAGGTGGAATTGGCATCCCCATGGCCAATGGACAGAAAGTATATACAATATTGTGAGAGGAGAGCAGAAATAAATATGCGATCTTGGCCCAAGTTGTCGAGGTAACTGAATGTGGTGCTTATATGCCATACTTGATCACTATGACTTGGACAGAAAACTCATAATCAACCACGAATGAAGATAGCCTCCGTTGCTTGGAAAATAGAGCTTTGGAGGTGAATATTTAAACATATTTAGCATAGAGGAAAGTATGGAAAAGCATTTGAATACCAATGCAAACACACACACGAGTACCTCAACAAAAAAAGCGCAATTGTTATGCCGAAATGTTTGTACAAGGATTAATTATTTCTTGATAAGGAGCTCCTTATCAAGAAATAATTAAGTCCTTGGACAAACATTTCGGCATAACAATTGCGCTTTTTTGTTGCTAGCGTGTGGGGTGGCCCGCCTCCCGTTTTGTTTGCCGGCCTGCATCAGCGCTCAAAAGTTCCACAACTTTGAAAAGATCATGATATTTTCAAAGGCGAGGAACTTTTGAGCGCCGATGCATTTAGCGGATACCTCATGAGCATTGTTCTGACGAGATGACGTAGTTCATATCTAGCACTTTTCTCGTTTGATACAAGGGAAGAAGGGTCTAAGTGTTGTTGAAGCAGTCTTTATTGTGAGCGGAATGAGTCTTCTGAATACTTCGCCAGTTATTGATGATGACGGGACTGAGCTGCAGGACGATTGGAAGTACAACCTTCTGCACCACGAAAATCCAGCGCTGGCATTTCTCACGGCGATTAACTACGTTTTTTGGGGTTGGGTCCACGGAGAGCGTCCAAATTCGTTCCGCAAATTCCCGTGCTACGATCACCTTTGCTATGCGCACATTGAAATTACGCAGAGGACCTCGACTTCCTTTAAGAACTCAGTGACGAGAGTGTGCCGATTCTGCTCTCTTTCAATTGCTAAGGAGAAGCGGGACTTAGAAGAGTATGTTAGGAAGGCGCGGGAAGATGGCATCGCGGCTTTGCCGGACGTTGTTGCTGCGACAGCTCTAACCAAAATGGTCGAAATTGGAATGAGGACCCCTATGGCGCCGTGTTATTCTATTTTGAAAGACTTGCATGATTGGCATATCGCAACTGGAGAGTCTTGCCCCACATGCGCATTTGTGGGAATTTCCGAAGAAGCCGTGCAGCAAATTTTTATTAACAAAACGCCGCAGAACACAGACCCACTCGTCAACCATGATCTCGCAATTCACAGAAGTACTGTGGGTGATGGATTTGGGCGCCGAGAGACCGCTACAGTACCGAATGCGGACGGAATGATGCAGAGATGCATTCGTAGCATCAGAATCCTCGAGCAGCGCAATGAAGAGACAATGTCGCACAACTTGTTGAAGAAGCTTTAGTTTCTTGGGGCAGGAAGCACGCTATAGTTTCACAATCTTGGTTGCGGCAGACCAAAGTATCTTGAGCATATAAGTAATCAGTAAGATGTGTAGCTCATTGTGTTTCGATAGTGTACATTTCAAAATCCTTGTTCCCACGACAAGTTGTAAACGATCACGCCAAGTTCTCTTGAGAATTTGTACATTTTATATTTTTCCTGAGTTAGCTCATGCCTTTCTGCTAGTAGCATGTATAAGGGAGCATACGCACCACCTACAGCACTGACAAAGTTCCTTCTTGAAAGACGCAGAGCTCCTTCATTGTTTTGTTGGAGAGAAATAGTCGATACTTGTTCTCGCTCCTATTTTTTAAAACCATAGAAGAGTTCTTTTAACAGTCTAAAAGTCAGATGTATTGACGAAAGATTCTCATTTTACGAAAAGCGATCGCGTAGTGTTGTTTATACAGTATAGTAAATAACTACAGAGATGAGTTCCACTGGACTTCATGTAGAGGCAACTGATCAAGCTTCGTATCAATCTGCAAAAACGTTAAGCATACGAGCCAGAACTTTGCTTACGTTTCGAAGCCCGCTGGAGCTCAACTGTTGGAGATCTCTTCTTCGAAATTTCATCAGTGGCAGGCATTAAATTGCCTTTCAGAGTAATGTGACGTGAAGCATCGATTGCGGAAGCAACCACTTCAGATGTCGCTGCAATAGCTTTTCCCATCGTCTCGTCCCTGGGAGAGTAAAGCTTTTGTAGGGCATTATTTGCTTCTTGCAAGACCCTGAGCCTGCTATCCACTTTCAAGTGACGAGAGAATGTTTCGGAATCAACAGGCAGGGATACGAACTCTTCTTGAAGTACCGTCATATTTCTAATACTTGACTGCAAACCATTTGTACTGTTCCGCAGCGCATTCAGGCTGGACTGAATTCGAATGCAGCTCTGCTCAGCTAAGGCACTCTCTTGTTCCATTTTTATGAGCAATTGTTTGCAGCGGGATGAGGCATTTGATGGCACGCAGCCAATTTGATCGGGCGGTGGCGCATCATCGTCGTTGCCTTGATGCACGACCGCATTTTGAGCTGCTATTTGGGGATCTGAGAGCTCGCCTCCATCTGCGCGAACTAGGTTCAAAGCAGAAGTACCTATTTCGGTTCTTTGTTGCAACTCATGTGACGATTTAAAAATTGCCTCAAACCTCTTAAGATCTGAAAGCAAAATTGATTCGGCGAAGCTAGTGTCTTCCGAATCGAAATCTTCACTGTCGTCTTGAACAGTGCAATCATCATCATTTGCATAATCGACGTCGGCTTGGTCGATTAGATGAGACCCTTGAAGTGGTCGAATAGCTGGGAGTGTTCCTGTGCACAATCTCAGCGCAGCCGCCAAAGATCTTGGCACTTTCTTGACTTTCAGGAGATCAGCAATAAAACGCAAGTGTTTGCAAAAATCGTGCTTTCTGTCCAAATCAATGTAGTCCGGACAAGTACATCTAGACATCCAAGGCTTGTCTTCACAAAAGCGCGTAGACCAGAAAGTGGAAAGGTCCTTGACTGATTGCACTTCGAAAAGCCTCATATTGATTCCCTGATCATTATTTAGCGAGCAATTTGTGGACTCCTTCCAAGCGCCATCAAGTGCTATGCGGTGAGCGGCGTCGTCTCTCTTTTGATCCTTAGACCGGAAACTGACGCTTGGCGATTTTGAGCCAGTTAAAGTTTTAGATTTCATTTCGGAAAGGGATGGACCAGCAGCGAGTGCTTCCTTTCGAATAAATGCCCGGGCAGGATTTTGCAGGGCCCAAGCGTCGACATGCTCTTTTTCTTCATGGAGAGAATGCTCTGCTAAAAGACGGCGGTCTCTCAAAAACGGAAACAATGTCTTTGTTACGAAACAGACAAATATGTCCGATCGTGGTAGAACATTATTAACCTTTATTAAAGGAAGAGCAACACCCTTCCACCAAGAGTTCTCACTTTCGCATGGATTTGCTGTTGTTGGAGCGATATTTGAAATTAATGGACGGTTTGGTCTTGCTCGAATAAGTGAAGCTGATGCGGCATCTCTCCCTTGGGCAGACCATTCATCGGCACGACCCTCATGGAGCCAGTATCCAATGAGATAAACTTCGACATACTCTATGGCCCCGATTAAAATCTTAACACGCCAATGTGCCTCAGCCTCGTACGAGTCGATTTTTTTCTGGAAATAATATCTGAGAATAAGAAGACGAGCAACTTGTTCTTCTCTTGTCATAGGAGTGAGGGCTATTTCACGAGCGACAAGCCGTATCTCTCGCCCGATACACCTCCGTTCCGCTCTTTCTTTTACAGTGTTGTTCGAGCATTTGATGACCTCTGTAACGTGCCTTGTCCACGCGCAGAAAAGATGAAATATGCAAGTTAACAGAATCACGTCTGGCCAAACACAACGCAATGCTTTTTTTCCGTGACGTCTGCGTCAGTCATAACGACGAGGGGCGTTATTACTGTACCAACAGGTCCAAGTAGATTTTTCCCAGACTTGTGGTCACACGCTGCAGCCAACGCCCACTTAGATAGAAATTTGACTAGAATATTAGCATCATAGCTCGCGCTGGCTGACAGAGCATCTCGGTCTGGGGTGAAGAGAAATACACCAACTAAGACACTTTTACCAGCTTCATCAGTGGTGATCAAGAAAAAAACAAGTAGTTTCTCTCTTGTCATTCCGAATGTGCCGTCGATGAAACAAACGCCAAGATGGCAATGCTTTCTAGCAAGGACACGCATTTCAGGTGACATTAGACCAATACAAAGCCTTTCCGTATCTGTGCGAGGGCTGTAGTAGAATACACTTTCGGCTATTTCATCATCAGTGGCGGAAGTGATGAGGTGGTCAAGTACATCGAGGACAGGTTTACCAGAAGTAACATCGAGACCGTACTTAGATCTTATGAGTTTTTCCCTCACTGTGCGAAGATCCCTTTGTAATAAATTAAGACGATATGCACTTCCATCTTTAGCACGGAGGCTTGATACTGTCTTCATAAAACGCTCCTCCAGCACAAATATTCCTTTCCCGTAGCCTAAGTCAGAGGATATTTGCTGGTTAAGGACAGGATGGAGAAGTCTAGTGGTCGGCCTTCGGGTCTCCACGTCTGCGGTACATGCCGGAGAATGTTCTAGAAAACCACTGAGATACGATATTATGGGCGGAGATGTGGGACAGGAGCTAATATCGTTTGAGCCAGGCACGCAGACTTCGAGAAAGGCGCAGCAGTTTCTAGGACTATTTCTGCGTGTTGCCAATAAACTTATGGAGCCATTTTTGTTTAGACGAGGCAATGCTTGTTCTTCATCATCTGTGCTTTCGAATCTTAAACACCGCAGTATGATTATGCGTTTGTCGCCGGCACTTGGAGGCGAGGACCAGAAAACACCCCACTTTTCGTTCTCAAGTGTTTCAAATGCGGCTCCTTTTCGAAGAAGCCTGTCCGTAGTTATTCCGGCGTGATAAAGAGCATCCCAAGCCGTTTTCTGATCGGATTCGGTTGGGAGAAACTTCGTGGATATAAAGCCGGGTTCGTTCTTTCCCCAGGAGTCATGCAAACTTTGAAGCTGGCTGTCTGTAAATGTGTTTTTCATTTTAGCACCCCTTGATGTTGAACTGGATGAGGGGAAGGTAAAACCACGCCTGTTGGTGTGCGAGCGTTTCCTGCCTGTAACAGATGATGAAGAAATAGGCCAGCGCGGTACGCCAGGTTGCGGTTGTGAGCCCGAGACATCTCCAACTCCTTCTCTCACAACTCTTGGCAAATCAGACTCTGGGTAAAACATTATGCCGGAGCATTCTCCGCCATCAGCACCCGGTACGAGAATGGCTGTACCGTCTTGGCGAAGACGGGGAGGAGGAACAGCTGGGCTTCCTTTCGGGTGCCCGAACAAGGCGCTCGGCAAAGATACCCTAGTTGTCCATTCCTCCTGTCCTCTATATGCTGTATCTCCGCCGATAGCAAAACCAGACCGTAGAAGTGGAAGTGGCGCATCAGATTTAGCAGAACACGGAACCGCAAAAGACACCTGCCTTGTGGGAGTTGGGCATGCCACTCGTTGAAAATGAGTATATCCGAGGCCCGCGACACAATCGACAATGCCGCTGACGATTCCTGCGCAGAAATTTGAGACGCTGGCACTGCCATGCCGAGCAAGAAACCCGTCGGCCGTAGCCTCTGGCACCGACATGCAGGGCGAACAAAACTAAAACCAGGAAATTAACAATGCTGGCAGTCTCTCACAAAAGGGTTGGGAAGTCTCGGCAATAAAGGAGTTCGCGTTAGTGCATGAGACGAGCTTTTGGCAGAGACAGTTAAGATAAGCCAGCTGCTGTACCTACCTCGAAGTAGACAGGTGGTGTTGCTTACGAGCGCGCACGAATTGAGCAAAATTGGAAGCACGAAAGCAAGCGTGCTGAGGTCTGCACTGTAGAACCGGCAAGGGGCATGCTCCGTACCCAGAGACGCGATAGAACGCGCGGAAGGCGTCGGCTCCGGCGCGCTTGAAGAGCGCAACTCAGAAGTGAGAGAACGCTGTGGTGTCGCGGGCGCCTAAGCTCATGCTGGCCGGCGCTGAAGAGGGCGTGCGATTTTGTGCGCGCTACGCGAGAGGTGCAGGGATAGACGCGCTGGAAAACGGGGGGGTCAACGGGGTGGCAAGGGTGGCTGCCAGTCCCTGCATGCATTCCAAATACAAAAACGAAACCGCTCATCAGTATTATTCAGAATTTGAAAATTGATACAACGCTTGGGGCGTAACATAGAAGTAACGTTTCTTCTTCACATCCCTGTTCTAGAAACAAAAACAAAAACTGATTTACACAGGACGACCGCTCCAGCACATCGTATGAAAACTTCCACGACCGACCAATGAAATTGATTTTTAAAGAAGACACCTCGGGGGCCC
>JAULCF010669469.1:0-10383 GCA_032361265.1 Devaleraea mollis | reverse complement strand
TAATCTTCTTCTTCCCTTCCAGGATCGCGGCGCTCTGGGCGCCCACGCGCGTGAATGGCGTCACTCTCTTCACGCGGGAGGTCGAGCTTGTTGTACAACACCGCCCAGGTTTTTCCGTCGGTATGCGCGGTGCCTTTCGGGAAATGGTGAAAGTTGGTGCGGAGCGCGCTGTGACCTTCTAGCAGGCACTTGGTGCAGAGCGCGTCGTCCTCGCGGACGAGGCGGGCGAGATCCGCGACGGTCTCCTCGCGCATGCGCGTGCGGTCGACGTCGACGTCGGTTCTTGCCGATCCGTCTCTCTCGCTCTTGCGAGAAGCGTCGTCCACGGTTCCTATGGCGCGACCTGCTGCGTTGGGTGGGAGGCGGAGGAAGGCGTTCACCGCCGCCCGCTGGGCGTACGGCATTCTGCTAAGGATCCTGCGCGCTTGCTCAGCCCTTGAATCATCGTTCTAAAGACGTTCTGCAGCTCCGCGTTAGTCTCTTAATCGTCGAATATTTTCATGATGGAGGGGCGGGACTCAAAGGCAAAGCCCAAAGGGCGCGTGTCCATCTGCGCCGCCCAGGCGCAGACGGCCTCGCGTTTCCACTCTGAACGTGGACTCCACCGCCAGGAGCAGGTTGGTGGGCACAATGAGGTCGTCGGCCTTCAGCATGAGGCTCTTGACCTTGCTGTACTAATCGTCTACCTCCTCTATGGTGAAGAAGACGGAAGGCGTGAAGTGCACGACGGTGCGCAGTGAGTTGAAAAACCAGATGAAGGCGTTGAAATACACCTTGGCGCGCGCGCGTTATTTCACCGTGCGTTCCTCCTCGAGGTCTGCTACTTTCTCGCTGCGCAAATTCTGTGTCGGCGGGAAGAGGTGGAGGATATTCACCTATTCTCATGCCCGTCCATGGCGAAGATGCAGGATTTGGCCGAAATAGCCCAGGGGATGGCGATGGGCCCGTCGCGAGCGCAGATCTTCGTCATGCATTCCGCAATGTGCTTCTTGATCTTGGCGGGCAACATGCAGGGTGTCTTGTGTTCCAAGTCCCTGTGTGTCTTTCGCTCGCCTGAGTCCATGCTTCCAGTGCGACTTTTGGCGAGTGCTTGGCACATTTGCACCACTTCGAGCGACTGTTCGTCGCGCCAGCGTTCGGGGTCCTCATTCCAGACATAGTCGGCGAAGAAGGCAGTGTCCGCCTCTATTTCGTAGGGCTTGTTCCTGGCATTATCACCCGCGACGGCCGCGCCAGCTGCCGCGGAAATGTCTATGGCGCTGGCGTCCATGCCCGGCGAGCCTCATAGAATGGCCATCGTTGGTGTGGCCTGGGCTCTTTCCATATTGTGTTCCGCTATCGCTAGCGCTTTGAGCGCGTCTTTGCAGGCCACAGTGTCCGCCCATGCCATATGGCTAGTGTTGGTGTTGATGCATGCGACCATGCTGACCACCGTCGCAAACGACGCTTCGGGTTCACCCGGTTTCGCAGCGTCCGCCTTGTACAAGATGAGCTTGGTCGAGAGAGCGCTCACGCTGCGTCAGAGGGTGGCTACTGCTTCGCGTTTGGCGCTCGCCGAATCCCACTCGACGATTTGCACCATCTCGCGGACGTGCTTGTTATGTTATTCGACATAAGAAGCCATGTTGCGAAACACCGGCGGCTCAAATACGACTACCACATCCGGCGGGATGCCCAAGGCGTCAGTATTGTAACACGCGATCAGGTCAAAACAGATTTGGACGGTGATCGTGGCATTGGAAAATTCCGCCTGGAAGCGCCCGCGGTCCGGTTGATGCTTCAGTGCCTTCTCCCTCAAACGTTGGAGGATTCTGAGCAGAAGCATGCGTGCGCCGACGCGATGTAGAGGCGCAGTGCGCGATCTTCGTCGAGGACCGCGTCCTTGAGAGCTTTAGCTTGGGCGACCAACTTGTGTGCCACCAACAACATCAGCACCGACACACTGGAAGTGAAGGAAGGCGGTAGCGCGTTGAGTGACGTTTTGAAAAATCTCCTAAGTGGAATATACCTGGCCTCCGACGACGGAGGCCCTGATAGGTCCCGCTCGAAGGCGTATTGCCTCCTGGGCTTGTCCTACCCATGTAAGCGCACTCGGCCGCGCAAGAATGCGCTTGTGGTTGGGTGCGAATTCGTAATTGTGCTCCTCTTTTCCCGAGCTGAAGGCGGCTGCCATGTATGCCTTGATGCCGTCCTTCATTTCGTAGAAGTGTTTTTGCGCCGCCTCGGTTGGAGGCTGTACTACGCTAGTAGTGGTATGGTTACACCGAGCGGCCCACTGGAGAGGGCGGCGAGCGTTCGCGCTATGTCCGGATCGACCTTGTAGTAGGTGACGAACGTCCAGCGCCTCGTTCCAAAGAGTGCACTGGCACTTGATGTGCCGCCCTATAGTGCCGCAAACGTGTGCTTCATGGCGGTGAAGCGACCGGCGAGGGTTTTGGCAGTGAGCGTCCTGCCCCTGTCCTCAAATGCCACACTAGCTCCGCGCGCCGGACTACCTCCGGGCATCTTTACTGAGCTTTCTGGCAGCAGGCGCTCGCTGAGGGCGAGTACAATTTCTTCGCCCTCTGATCTTTGTGCTCTTAGCAAAAGGAAGCGCACGATCGCGTCTTCCGTGCCAATGTTTGTGCGCACATTCACATCAGTCGTGGCGCCGCGCCTCCGTAAAGAGCTTGCGCGTGCCTCCCGTGTTGCGAGCAGCAGCCAAAGCTGGGCTTCGGACGGCTGGGCTTTCGAAAGCATAAGGTGCTTCGGTTTGGCGGCCTTACTATCTAATGGCCACAGCAGTGGGCGGATGCCCGTGTATTTCGCGTCTGCGATGACGGGTGCCAGTGACTGTTTCGCTTGCGTGGCGTTTGATGCCGGCGTCACGTTTTCCACGTAGTCTCTAGCGCGGGAAGGCATATCTGCACAAGCGTGCCCGCTGTTGACGTGGTTAGAATAGCAAGAAGATACCGCAGAGGGCTTTAATACCATAATGGTGCACGCTTTTGGTGCGCAGGGCCCGCCTTGTTCCACAAGAGTATCGAGGCCGTGCTGGAAGCTGACTAGTTGCTTCTGCCGCCGCTCTGGCATCGGCTAAAATACCGAGCCACGGAGTCCGGGGCCGCTGGCTCCGCCATAACCGCCACCACCTTCTATAAGTTTAGCACTGTGACCGCCGCCGCCGCGGTTGGGGGGAGTAATCTTCTTCTTCCCTTCCAGGATCGCGGCGCTCTGGGCGCCCACGCGCGTGAATGGCGTCACTCTCTTCACGCGGAAGGACGAGCTTGTTGTCCAACACCGCCCAGTTTTTGGCGTCGGTATGCGCGGTGCCTTTCGGGCAATGATGCAAGTTGGTGCGGAGCGCGCTGTGACCTTCTAGCAGGCACTTGGCGCAGCGCGCGTCGTACTCGCGGACGAGGCGGGCGAGATCCGCGCCGGTATCTTCACGCATGCGCGCGCGGTCGACGTCGACGTCGGTTCTTGCCGCTCCGTCTCTCTCACTTTTGCGAGAAGCGTCGTCCACGGCTCCTATGGAGCGACCTGCTGCGTTGGGTGGGAGGCGGAGGAAGGCGTTCCCCACCGCCCGCTGGGCCTACGGCATGCTGCTAAGGATCCTGCGCGCTTGCTCAGCCCTTGAATCATCTTTCCAAAGACGTGCTGCATCTCCGCGTTAGTCTTCTTATCGTCGAAGATTTTCATGATGGAGGGGCGGGACACAAAGGTGACGCCCAAGGGGCGCGTGTCCTGCTGCGCCGCCCAGGCCCAGACGGCCTCGTGTTTCCACTCTGAACGTGGACTCCACCGCCAGGAGCAGGTTGGTGGGCACAATGAGGTCGTCGGCCTTCAGCATGAGGCTCTTGACCTTTCTGTACCAATCGTCTACCTCATCTATGGTGAATAAGACGGAAGACATGAAGTGCACGACGGTGCGTAGTGAGTGGAAAAAACAGATGAAGGCGTTGGAATCCACCGTGGGAAGGTGACCTTGGCGCGCGCGCGTTATCTCACCGTGCGTTCCTCCTCGAGGTCTGCTACTGTCTCGCCGCGCAAATTCTGTGTCGGCGGGAAGAGGTAGAGGATATTCACCTATTCTCATGCCCGTCCATGGCGAAGATGCAGGATTTGGCCGCAATAGCCCAGGGGATGGCGATGGGCCCGTCGCGAGCGCAGATCTTTGTCATGCATTCCGCAATGTGCTTCTTGAGCTTGGCGGGAAACATGCAGGGTATCTTGTGTTCCAAGTCCCTGTGTGGCTTTCGCTCGCCTGAGTCCATGCTTCCAGTGCGACTTTTGGCGAGTGCTTGGCACAGTTGCACCACTTCGAACGACTGTTCGTTGTGCCAGCGTTCGGCGTCCTCATTCCAGACATAGTCGGCGAACAAGGCAGTGTCCGCCTCTATTTCGTAGGGCGTGTTCCTGGAATTCTCACCCGCGACGGCCGCGCCAGCTGCCGCGGAAATGTCTATGGCACTGGCTTCCATGCCCGGCGAGCCTCATAGAATGGCGCTCGTTGGTGTGGCCTGGGCTCTTTCCATATTGTGTTCCGCTATCGCTAGCGCTTTGAGCGAGTCTTTGCAGGCCACAGTGTCCGCCCATGCCATATGGCGAGTGTTGGTGTTGACGCATGCGACCATGCTGACCACCGACGCGAACGACGCTTTGGGTTCACCCGGTTTCGCAGCGTCCGCCTTGTACAAGATGAGCTTGGTCGATAGCGCGCTCACGCTGCGCCAGAGGGTGGCTACTGCTTCGATTTTGGCGCTCGCCGAATCCCACTCGACGATTTGCACCATCTCGCGGACGTGCTTGCTATGTTATTCGACATACGAAGCCAGTTTCGAAACACCGGCGGCTAAAATACGACTACCGCATCCGACGGGGTTCCCAAGGCGTCAGTATTGTAACACGCGATCAGGTCAAAACAGATATGGACGGTGATCGTGGCGTTGGAAAATTCCGCCTGGAAGCGCCCGCGGTCCGGTTGATGCTTCAACGCCTCATCCCTCAAAATTTGGAGGATGCTGAGCAGAAGCATGCGTGCGCCGACGCGATGTAGAGGCGCAGTGCGCGATCTGCGTCGAGGACCGCGTCCTTGAGAGATTTAGCTTGGGCGACAAAAACGTCACTCAGCGCAATACCGCCTTCCTTCACTGCCAGTGTATCGGTGCTGATGTTGTTGGTGGCACAGAAGGCTTTGAGCTCTGTCGTGGCGGGCCCGAGGGCCTTGGGGGCGTTTGCCAGATGCCCGGACTTCTTGACAAAAATGGCTTCAATCGGGCGACGAGTACGCCGCTCAGCACTGCTGCCCACGGCTGCCCGTTGAGAGTTTTCACAGGGAGCTCGCCGTGTATTTTGCCGATGCGAGCCTTCGACACCTGCAAGAGCGAATGCCCTGCCAGCTCGTGGAGGCCGTCTTCTGCCGCCCAATTGGCGGCGGTGCTGGTCGTGAGGTAGTCGGCCTGCCTGGACCACAAGAGCTTGGCCTTCGTGGGCGTGGCTGAGCGGGAGTCCGTCCTGGCCGAGAGGATGTCGGCGGCCTCCGGATTGCGTACTCCTCCTTCGCGTGAATAAAAGTCAGTTCCCGTGGGGGTTCTAAAAGCGAAGCAGTGGTCCAGGCCGTAAAAGGCGTCCTCTGTGAGTTTGTTGACTCTGGCCGTGCGAGGTGCGCTCCGGCGGCCATCGCTGCCGACGCCGCCGTCTTCGGGCTGTTTTCCGTCGCTGTGGCCCGCAGCGTCCCCGTCTAGGTCGGCGTCCGCCTCCCCGGTTGGCGCCGATGCGCCGCGCGTGTAGGTCCGGCCGCCGTTTTTGGCGTCGGCACCAGGGCTGGCGCTGGGTGCGCTGGGCGCGTTGGCCTCAAATTGGCCGCCGAGGATGTTTTCGGCGTTGCCGTCCATTGTTGCGAGAAACAAGCGGTGCTGCGTAAGCACAAGGTTCAAATGGTGTTACGTAAGCACAAGGCACTTCATAAGCAAAAAATGTGCTGCGCCCGAAGCTCCTCTCCCTTCGGCGGAGGTTGCGTGCGTCGGGGCGAGCGTGGCGGCGAGCTCGCCTAGGCGTTGCTTGTCGGTGCAGCGCGCCGACGAGATGGGCCGGCCAACTGTTGGGCATGGCCCGGTTGCGCGTCCCTTTTATAGGTCGGGCAATCTGAGATTCCGCCGCCCGTCGTCGTCCACTCAACAGACGCCACCCATTTTTGGGCTGACGAATTCCTCGCATACCATTGTGGCTAGAAACTATTATTCCAGCATTATAGCAGGCGCCTCATACAAGCAGCCCCCCCTTTTCATACCACCGCGGGGAACTTCGATCACCACCTTGGGATATCACGCCTCCTTAGATGTCGCTATGACATCAAAGTTGTCACAGCGCTCTCACTTCTGTGCGGTTGGTCTCCCTGGTCCAAAAACATGCCCGAAGCGTCGTGCCAGCCATGCCAAGCCCTCTCCGTTTCAGCCGACCCCTTACAGTTATATTCCGGTACGCTTTTATAGGTACTGTTGGTGCTCTGGTAGAATTTAGCACATTGCAGTCTGCAGGTAGCCTGTAGGATGACCTTGCCACTTTATCGATATAGTGTGCGCCTTCAACCTCCGTTGACTTGGCAGCTGATCCCTGAAAGATTGACCCATGATTGAAAGCAATGGCCTTGTTAGCAATAAATTGGTCATTTCGTCTTCCTTTAAAACGGACTCGTAAGTTCGTTTCCTCCGAGGAAGACAAAAATGTCAATTTTTGTTGTCTGTTGGACCATGGTCACAGTTGCAACTGTGCACTAAATTTAAGCTTCAGATTCCGACGTCACGAAATGCGCATATGAATTTTGGACTCTTTTAAGTCTGGTCAGGATTTATTCTAGAGCAATATTTGGACATTTCATCAATTAAGCGCTCAATTGAGCGCTAGTTAATCAATTATACAGTTGCCAAAAGTACAAGGGCTCTAGATCTCAAGTTGTACTTTTGACAACTGTCTAATTGATCATTATTTGAGTTATTAGATGAGAGCTCTCGAGAGCTTGAGTTGAATATTCGTCTTCAATAGAAGACATTTGTCATATTACAGTGCCGCAGACTAAAGACGGCGAACGCAATGCAGAGATACTGCCTGTTAGTTAGAGTTAAGCTTAAGATTCAACTAAACTATGTGTGAAACATTTTATTTGGTTTCTTTTTTAAAAGTTAAAACATAGAAGCATTCGCGTAAGCTAAGCTTAACATAACATGTTTCTTAGCTATACGAGCTAAAACTCCCTCGTAAAGCCAGCACTCAAAAATAAGCACTTTAGAACAACACATACTTTTTCAAAGCCACCATCATGGTGACCGCTGATCGGTCTCGGTCTCAAAATCTTGAACGGATTCCCCCTCGAGATCTTTCGCCGACTGCGCTGATCGGGTCTTTTTCTCTGGGAGATGCAAACTTCTGGTGTCACTGAAAGCGGGAAATGCTTCTACAATTGTTTCAGGACGGATAACTACTTCTGCGTCAGTCTTGACGTGCAATCAAAGTAGACTTCCCTTAGCATTAAGCGGTTTATCTTTAAAATCTTCAGTTCCACTCTCGCTCCGGATACCCATTGACCAGGTTGTCAGAGTGTATTTTGCCATCTGGATCCTGCTCGAGCATGCGAACGATGAATCTTGATATTGATTTCATCTTCGGGCTCAAGGGATTGGAAGAAGTAACCTTTGCTTTCACACTGATGAGCGTACGCAACAACCAAAATCTACCGCTTATGGGTGAGTAGTGGAATCCACTTCAGCGCTTGTTTGCTCGCGGTGGGTGCTCTTTGTTAACGGTTGTTTCGCACTGGAACTCGTTGATGAATGATCCGAGCGCAGTTGATCCTGGCCAGCCGTACTTTTCTTCCAAATGTGAATCTTCGAGGAATTTGCTGCTTATTCAACAGCACCAGCCCGATCAAATAGGCATGGAGATCCTACCATGTTACATGTAGGTTCAATGGAAGCGCACTCTGGTGCGGCATCATCAATGCCCAGAATGTTTTCCTAAGCATGAGCGGGAGCTTGGAATACAGAGCTTGTGGCTGTGGTGGAACAACAAAACACGTCTCTTAGCATGGCCTTTAATCCACATGTGGGTTTCAGAACGTCATCTGCTGCCCAAGGTACTTTGACAAGGTCTTCATTTTGTGCAGAAGTTGAAGTCCGACTAATATCCTTACTTGGAAAAAGCAGCGAGAAGATAGAATGTACTCCGCTCAGGCCAGATGCTGAAAGTTTGGAAATAGTAGTTCGGATTGTGTTTCCGGAAGACTTTGTAATGTTATTAGGCTCATCACTCCGAGATATTTTGGAGAACACCCATGAGCGCGAGTCCACCCGCACTACAACAAGCATCTCTGCGTCCGCCTCGCTATTCCTAAACTGCAAGCGTTTCTGCACCAGATCCCATTCAGGCTCTGGAAGATACGGTGTGGATGGTGATGATGCGATAGAATTCATCAGACGCCGCAAATAAAGCCCTGGTAAATTTTCTGCCGCATTTCGTAGTCGAGCTACGAAAAAACGATGTGCCAGAGTGTCAGAGCTGATGTCAAATTTCCAAACTCCGAAGCCAAAAGCGAGCGAAGCACACTTCTTGTCATTCGATGCCTTCACCGACGAATCATCGAAAACGTTTGCCAAATCTTGCAAGTCGTTAAGTTCCCAGTGCAAATTTCTCGCTATTAACTGACCTACCAGCTGTCCATATACTTTAAAAAGCTTGACAGGTACGACACCTTCGTCGGTATATGCCTGCTCGATGACCGTTTTGGATTTGAGCACAATTGCTTTAGCAATATGCGATGGAAGATCAGAAGATTCGCTTAACGACGTGAGGAATTCACCGACTCTAATTTGCAGTTCGGGTGACGATGACAGGAGATTTTCGCATACCACAGGGAGAAGGAAGTCAAATGCGAAAATGGGTGATTTCTCAACAATTCCTCGAAACTGAAGGAGACCAGGCTCAAGCAGTGCAAAGTCGTTATTTAGCATTCCTATTTTCATCCTTTCTGACCACGAAAGTTGACCGGATTGCTGAAAAGAACAAAAACATGTTAGTCGTTTCCCTAACTCGCTTTATAGTACATCATTGAGTTAGCAAAGCACGTACAGCGTCTCGGTGTTTCACGGCGAGTGTATCACAGCATACCTCTGACATATTCGACATAGTTGGTTATATCTACCGTTGCACTCTTCTGGGCGGCAATATCTCTTCGCGGAATGGTAATTCGCGGAGCTCAGTAAACAAAAACCAAGCGCAAGTGTGACGTAGGTGTGATCAGAAGTTGTGAAGATTGGACGACATGCTCCACTACATGCCTCTTAAGTAGCCCGGAAGTGTTGAACTCAATATTGTTACGGTCGAATAAGAACCCAATTACCAGCCTGAAGTTTAATGTCTTTGCTTAATTTACGGCGAACTTCATTACCGAAATCAGAATTTCATTATGCCTAAATTTCGTCGCTAGTTGGACCCATATTTATTTCGTAAATTGTTCCGCATGATGCATAATTGAATACGGACTAAGCGAATTTCTCTCTATGATTGCTCACTATCTTAAAGATTCATGCATATCTCGCAGGAAGTTTTGCCTGTCTTTGTCCAATCGATTGGACAAAGACTGGCAAAGATCTTTGTCCTATCCATGCGAAAGTTTACCAATTATCGTATGTAACAGCGATTTATTTTGCGATGTCTCAGTTGATGTATGCTTAACTATTCTTGTCACTCTGACTAACAATAGTAAAAATCACTCGAGTAATGTGTTCCGCAACTCATGAAATTGCAATTTCGATATACCGAAATTAAGTCGTGGAACACATCACTCCAGTGATTTATATTATTGTTAAAAACGAATTCCAGAGAAATTTAACTATCGAATTTGAGTTGTGGAACACATCATAAACTTTTCTACAAGGAAAAGACTTCTTTAGTACCCTTTCTTCAAGGTAAAAATATTTTATCCTAGGATTCCTAGTAAAGTCTTAGAGAAGCTTCTCTAAGACTTTACTAGGAATCCTAGGCTTCTAGAAGTAATCTCACTTTGTATCAAGTTAATAGTGTATACGATATACGACACGAAGTACGAAGCACTCAAATTCGAGAACTGCGTAGGTGGGTACCTTATTTAGACGAGGCTTCAAGTTCAACCTGAAGCCTCATTTAAATAAACACCCCTACCTACACAGTACTCAAGCGTTTTGAAGCCTCTCGAAAGATTGGCTACTTCCACAGAAGCACGCGAAATTGCTTTAGCGATGAATTGACTTTGCGTATGTGGGAAAAGCGATTTGAAGGCTAAGCGCAATGCAAATAGTAGTATGAAGCCATACTTCGGAAATCAACCGTCGATGGACTACATTGGTTATAGCGCGGTCCAGCGTTCGCTCC
>JAULCF010669247.1:0-10386 GCA_032361265.1 Devaleraea mollis | reverse complement strand
AACACCTCAGATGCAGGCTGGAAGTAAACAGCGTTCGACATTAGATAGATACAAACTGATCGATGTGCCATGAGGAAAATCCGATTATCGGCCGATAAACGACCTTGAAGTAAGCTCAACCTCTGAAGGGGCCCTTTCATCGATCGTAGCTATACCTGGGGAGTTCAAATCCCGCACTGCTTGCTGGAAGCAAATTTCTGCCGTCACAGGACGAAGAAACGCCTAAACCGCTTCAGCGTAGAAGGTTATCATGCAATGAGTGCACCGAAGCGGACAGTTTCATTCCTTCATCCTCATCAAAGAAAATCGAGTTAGCACTTACCTCATCATGATAGAACAACAAATCGTCCGAACCTACTACATCGAAATGCGCTTCACATCCACGCCGACACGTCCCACTGGCATCTGGAATTGAGCCTTTTAGGAACCTTGATGCATGAGGGTCATGCGTACCAACCTCGTTATTCCACTCAGTAGACGTTGAATTGTGGCGATACGTATCTTCGCGAGAACCCGTCCCCCAATTAAGCATCCCCCAATCAGAAGACTGCGTGCAAGTCGCCTCATCAGGCATCGTCTTGATCCCAGATCTCGTACGCACCATTGCGGAACAATACAGATTGACCGTGCAAGTCGCGGCTAGAAGAATATCCCAAACGTGTAGCGCACTGCTGCACTGTGTCCTTGATGAGGCGACAATACCGGCGGGATTCGAGTAAAAGCTTCGCTCCGTGGCATCGTGCCATCGATAATAGAGGTACACGCTGGTAACCATCCCAATTTCCAACGATGGTTTTCATACTTTGCTGCAATGTAAAGAAAGGAAGGCAGGAGGAAAACACTATACCCTGCCATCTTTGGTATGAGAACAGTGAAGACACTGAGTATGTAGTCGTCATTACCCCACCTTCCCGCACCTCAAAGACCACACCATACTATTACATAGGAAAACGGAAAGACAAAACTCGACATGCCAAATCGCAATACACGTTCCGGCAACAATCACACATGGCGGATAGCATTTGTCACGGACATGCCAACGAAAGAGAAGCCGCTATGGAAACACATAACCCATCCAGGGAGCAAAATTCGCCACCAAGTTCCTTACGAGGCGGTGCTGATCGATGGGGCATACGCAATTCCTCCTGCGATCCTACTGAAGCAACGGGAGGAAAGAGACGCAAGGAAAATGAGATTGGAGGAAGTACGTGATATGGAGACGCCTGTGGTACGAAGCTTCACTGACGTCTTTCCGACCGACTTCAGTGTATCAGACGGAGTTCTTGGCGAAAAGAACGTACGAGAGCTCTTCTGCGTAGTGACAGATTCAAAACAGTCCGAGAAGATTGAGTTGAACTGTGGCGAAATCCACCGACTTATATGTAGAAAGAGGGCAGTACCCAGGACCGTGATCGACGCTTTCGCGATACTCTTGAGCAAACGCGACGTGATGGATGCACCGAAGAGCGTCATGCTCAACACATTCTTCTTCCAAGCTCTGACCTCAGCATACGACAAGAAAACTGAGCGGGACCCGTGTTACATCAACTTCGAGAACGTAGCCAAATGGCATACCCAAGTAGCTTTCGACAACTGTGAACGTGTTTTGATCCCCGTGATGTCATCCAGCTCTCATTGTACCCTAGTTGTAGTTGACAGCAAGGACCGTCGGATATGCCTCATCGACTCCGGATACCGTGGTTTGGCAGTAGATCGTATGAACGTCTTGACGAAAATTCGTGCTTTGTGGACTATTCTGAGCCAAGACATGAATATGGGTCGTCTAGTGAAGCCAAACAAGGTTGAAGAGTGGGAACTGGTCTTCGGTGGGCAAATATACCCACAGCAAAACATTTTTTCACCAGAGGTTCTCTCCAGACATAGGGACGAAGGTGGATTGTTCGTCATCGCTAATGCGCTTTTCCTTGCAGGGGGTTTCAAGCCTATATTAAATGAGCAAAACCTGACGCGTTTTCGTAGGTGCATCGCATATGCCTTAGAGAGAAACCAACTTCCCGTACTAATTGAATGACCTGATGACCTAAGCCCTTCGTGAAAGAGATTGGCTTTGTTTTGTTCTTCTTACATTTAATCAATCGTTCATCTGAACCAGTACGAAGAATATTGATCTAGTTCAGGGTCAGTCGGCAGTTAGAAGCACCGCACAGGCAATTTATCAATTTCTCTTCACCCTCATACGCGAATTTGTAGTCGTACAGCAGCTCATCACCGGCTTTTAAAGCCGTCTTGGTGTAAAACACTATCTTGGAATCACCATGCAACAGAGTTATTCTGGCTACTAGATTAGGATCACAGGAGTGATTGATATATCGCGCGATGGACCATTTCTTAGTGGCGTCGACTACTAAATTGTCGTCAAGACGAAACATATAAGAATCTCCGACCCCCCCACGGAGGTGTTTGCGTTCTCTAATGTCGGATACAGGTCGGCGTATCACTTCTCCGACGTATTCGACAACGAACGAACCAGCTGGTAAACTTTCCATGACATACAAACCGGCGCCATGAACAGCGGACTTGCCTATGCTGAGTGACCTCCACATTTTTGTAAAGAAAGTACTGCCTATCATACTCGCGGACATGCGCGACCGCGCAAGATTACGCTTGAGTTCACGACCGTTGGCACGTATAGCACGCGAAGACTGCACTCCGGTCAATTGTACAGGTTTTGTGAGATTATTCTTGACACCCTTGATAAACTTCGATACTTTGGCGAATGGCCCGGCTCGCTGAACCGTCTTGGTCATGCGGTGTTTGACAATATCAAAGTAATGGCAGCGTACTGAAGCGACATCTTCAACGATATCTAAGGCTTTCTCGTTACCAGCGATTATTACAGTGTCACCAACATCAGCACGTTTGCAGTACGTGACGGAAAGTTCTCTCATGGCGAAATATACCCTCTCCCACGAGTCTTCTTGCTGAACCAGACCTTCCATTCTGTCACTTGCATTCCCAATTCGTAGATTCTCGCATATAACCTTGCTGAACTCAGATCTACGCTCCATTGACGCGAAGAAGCATGAAAAAGTACCATTGAGCTCATCAGAGATAGTGGATGGATAGGCGTTGAATGCCATACCCAAGCTCTCCTTGAAGAAAGTTTCCAAAGAACATAGCTCCAAGGCACGGGGTACTCGGCCAAACATGGAAGCCGGATCGTATTCTGCAGGCCCTACATCGACAATGAAATATTCTACGTCATTCGAATGATGATCATCAGGTATGGCGGACGCTCAATTTGTGATCGTTCTGGGCATAGTAAAAGATCCATTCCGTCCTGTTATTTCAAAATAAAGTGTTCAGAAAAAGAATTGGGAAAAACATTGTCAGTCCACCTCCACCTCTCGAAGTTTGTTGGGCGCGATTAAGTATTCTTATGGAATTCCTACGTGCTTTGTTAAAATAGTTCTCGAACATATTACGTTCCTTGTATTGACTGAGATCCCTCAAGAAAATACAACCTTAACTAAACACAGATATTTCACGTCACTAATAACGCCAACATCGCGTGACGGGAGTTCCTTACTATGCGGTCTTAGCACATATGAAACATGTCTAACTTACGTAGGTAGACAAGAAGAACCTTTATGAAATCAACACGCTCCCTTAAGGCGCTGTTCTAGACCAATCCCTCAACGAGATGCTTGATTGACACCGCAGGCGGTTGAATACACGAGGAACTTCAGTGCCTACTACAACATAAACTACGCGAGTGTTACTTTGAAATCTTACGACCGTGGCAGCAAATATAACTTACGTAAATACACGAGATTCCCCTCGACGCTATCAACCAGCCACCGTTTGGCGCACTTCTCGACTGATGCCACAATGAGAAGCTTATTTCACACCGGAAACAGATGAATATTTGTAGGACGTTAGTGCGCACTCTTTCAAACGGTAGGTAACATAAGAAGAATGAACGGGGTGATACAAACCTTTGTAGGGAAATTCGTAGCTATCAAGGTAAGACTTGCGAGGTTTGGAAGCGTTGGACCCCTTCGATGCGGAGCACAAGCGCCAGTGTCGCACGATATTCGCCGGCCTGACTCCGAGTTCACTGCACTGATACGCACTGCCCGCTGACGCCTGGTAGATTAGTATGTATAAACCGAGATATGAGTGGGCGACGAGAAGGGGAGAGGGATTGGCGGAAAGTGAATCCCTTGTCCGCACGCCGTGAACACTTTCCCAGGAATCAGACGATGCGGGACGGTGGAAGTATTAGGACGGGGGTAAGCGATTTGACGGGGCGAGGATATGGTGGCGCGCGGGCCTGTTGACTGGACGCCTTGAGCTCTAGCCAGGGTTAGTGGCTAGGTGGAGCGGAGACAGTACGAAGCGGAGTTTGGGCGGCGAGACGGGAGGTTTTATTTTGGGACAGCTTACCTCTCGGCTGCAAACCGTGAGGGCTAGACCGGGACGGTGGCGAGGCGGAGCGCGAAAATGACGCGGCGGAGTTCGGGCGGCGAAACAGGAGGTTTGATTGGGGTAACGCTTGTATCTCGTCTGCAAGCTTGATCGCTAGACTGGGACGGTGGCGAGGCTGGGCGGTGACAGTACGGGGTGGAGTTCCGGCGGCGAGACTGGAGGTTTGATTGGGGCACCGATAGCCTCTCGGCTGGAAGCCGTGAGTGCTATACCGGGACGATGCAAGGACGGCACGGCGGCGGTTCAATGATGTATTTGTTCGGCGAGACCGGGAGGAGGATTGGGGGACCTAAAGCCTCTCTGTTGCAAGCAGTGAAAGCTACGGGTACTGGGGTGGGTGATGAGACGGGACAATGGAATGGAGGCTACGAGCCTGACGACTGGACGCTGTGAGCGCTAGACCGGGACGGTGGCGAGGCGGGGCAGCGTCAATACGCGGGGGAGTTTGGGGAGACGGGGAGGTGGATAGGCGGACCGCAAGCCTCTCCGCTACACGCCGTTAAGGATAGCCCTGGCAAGTGCCGAGGTACGGCTGCCGAAGTGCAGGGACTGGGTCGGGTGGCGAGACGGGCGGCGAGACGAGGCGAGGGAATGGCGGCCCGCGAGGCTGTCAATTGTACAACGTGAGCGCTAGCTCGGACGGTAGAGAGGCTGGGCGACGGCAATGCGGGGAAGAGTGTGGGCGGCGAGACTGGGAGATAGATACCGTCGGACCGCGAGCCTTTCGGTTGCACGCCGTGACCGCTAGCCAGCGCTAGGCGAGTTTCCCGGGAGAGGGAATGGGCGGCCTACGAGCATGACTGCTCCGATTTGACGGTGTCTCGATTTCGTGGCGAGCAATGTTGAGTCGGCAGTCTCTCCGACGAGACGTGGGTAAAGCCAGGAATGTTAAAAATATTCGTTGACACTACAAGCACACAGACCGTGGACTAGTATATGAAATGAACCAACTGTAAGCGGAAGATGGCAGGGTGTAAAATTATACCCTGCCACTTCTGAATACACAGACGACCCACTGTAATGAATAGTACGTTTCAAATGGCAGGGTGTAAAAATTATACCCTGCCACTTCTGAATACACAGACGACACACTGTAATGAAGAGTACGTTTCTAATGTAGACACCTGACGGCCACGAGTGTAGGGGGAGGGGGACTTGGACTTCGCGGGGGAGACGTTACGAGGCAAATCATCGCCTCTGTGAGGTGCGCGCCACTCTCGATTACGTTGGGCCATGCAGTGCCCTTGTCTGTCAACTACTGAGAGTGCATGATAAGAAGGGTTGGCACCCAATAGCGCCATCGCGCGTGGTAGTACTAGGGCAGAGCAGAGCTCTTTGCAGGCACCCACGGCACACAATAGCGCCATCGCACGTGGTAGTACTAGGCAGAGCAGAGCTCTTTGCACGCACCCACTAGCGATTTCGCGTCAGGTGGTACAAGGGTAGCGCGTGCAGATCAGAGCTCTACGCAGGCACTCACTAGCGGCGGCGCGTCCGGTAGTACAAGCGAGAGCGCGGTAGTTCAAGTACAGACCTTTAAGCAGGCGCGATGTGAAGAGGACACTCTTCACCGCTTCTATGCGAGGAGAAATAGGCTCTTGGTACGAGCCACTCTCACGGTCGTGGGGCCCTGTCGCAAACAGGCAGTATGTTTCCGTGCAGCTCTGACGAGAGAGAAGTTCTGCCAAGATGTGGACCTGAGCAGCGATGCCATTGTGTTCACGTGATTCTAGATAAAGAGAACGACGCGCGTGCGCCTGAAGGCAAATAAGTGACGGGTGGTGACGTTTCAGACGACGACTTCTAGCCCGTAGGGCCACCAATTTACAGTAGCGCATGACAGCAGACCGGCAGATCTTTATACAGGCGAGATTCGAAGAGGCCAGTCTTTACTGTTTTCGTGTAAGGAGCAGTATTACACCTACTGGGTGGTAGATACGCGCCATTATTGCGTACGTGTGGCACTGCAGCAACCTGGCAGCCTGCTCTAGTGAATATCTGAATCGGGAGCAGCGCAGCGAAGATGTTGACATGACTGTCCTGTCGCATTGTAGTGGCGCTTTCAAGCGAGGGCAACAATGCCAGTGCGTGCGAGTGCGTCTCGTTGACAAGAGCGGTCTGCGTGCGACTCTCGTTCACGATAGCGGCGCGCGTGCGCCCCAATGGAAGTATGTGACGACTATAGATAACTTAGGCGACGACTCATAACCATCCCTTCGTTTCTGTCCTGCTAGCGGTGTATGTTACGCTTTACTCGGAAAAGCTTCCTTAACTGTGACCCCATTAAATAAAAAAACTACGTGTGTATCCAGCGCTACTCCTTACGCGATGCCCTTTACGGGGAAGGCTACTATCAATCCGAACGCTTGAGAAACGCATAATCAACTCATGCACAAGCGAAGCCGCCTGCTGCGCAAATTTACTCCGAATAATTGCACAACAAAGCCTACTTCGAATAGTACAGCATGCTGCGGTGGCCTCTTAACTCTATTTGTTGCTTACAGAACACTTGACGAAGTACGAATTCCTTCGTAGTTATTGGCGAGCATGGACCGGAATTTCGGGTTAAAGAAAACAATCGTATCGCAATTCGTTGCGCACTTGTTGAACTGGGACCGGACTCGACCTCGTACCGTTACTATTATCATATTGTTGAAAGATGGGTAATGGAACATTCTTTTTGATTAAATTCGTTTAAAACCTATGTGAATACTCCAGATAATGTGCTCGAGGTCTCTCTTGTACTAATAAAGTATCACACTATCAGAAAGGGCTGACGCCGCTGTATTCATGTTACACAGGTAATTTCTATTCGAAATCATGATTACGCTATTGTTTACAAATCAACTCTGGACCTCCCTCCTTCAGTATGACGTGTCTTTCAATGGTTACGGCTACGTACTGTTACTATGCATTGGCACGTAGTGTCTGAATTACACGTATAATGGCAAGGAAAACAATCCTTTGTCGCGAGGTTCAGAATTTCATCGCGAGTGTTGATACAAGTTAGTAATTTAATCCAAATTTAAATGTCGATCATACGAATTAGTATAAATAGAACAGGGATGAGGATCACAGGATGTGATGAAATGGCTTATGCGTAATTCCAGCACTGGGTGACCGTAATTACACTAAAATGGAGTGTAATTGTATATTTCGCAAAAGCCTGGCCACATTTGTGGCGGGAAGCTTCTAGTCTTTTAAAAAATGGCGGGAATGTAATTCAGATGCGCATCATACAATGTGCTCAGAACTGTTCGAACCGATATTAGCAGGGTTGTTCTACGAATTACTCTGGCATTACTTGAAAACAATCTAATTTTATTGCTTTACTTGAAAACACATGTAATTTCAGTGCAACGTGCTCCTAAACTTTTATGATTAAGAGTAGTAAAGAAAAAGCAGCACAACAGACACCCTCAGAGAGTGCTTGAAAGATTTGTAATCAAAGCAACGCTTTACTAGAAAATCATGTAATTGCGGTTCAACGCGCTTCTATACTGTTAAGATTGAAAAAATACATTCGCAGTTTAATGCAAAGCCAATATGTATATCTCTACACACGTGAAGAATTTGAAGCATAATAGATACCCTGAGTGGGTGCTTGGAAGCATTGTTGTCAAAGCAATGCTTTACTAGAAAATCATTCAATTTCAGTCCAACGCGCTCCTATACTTTTAAGATTGCAAGTAATACATTCGCAGTTTAATGCAAAGCAACTAACACTTTCTCTACACACGTATGGAAATTACAGCATAATAGATACCCTAATTTGGTGCTTGGAAGCTTTGTGATCAAAGCAATGCTTTACTAGAAAATCACGTAGTTTCAGTGCAACGCGCCCCTATACTTTTAAGATTGAAAGTAATACATTCGCAGTTTATTGCAAAGAAACTTTGTATATCTCTACACATGTTTAGAAATAGCAGCGCAATAGATACCCTAAGTGGGTGCTTGAAGCTTTGTGATCAAAGCAATGCTTTACTCGAAAATAAAACAATATCAGTGCAACGCGCTCCGTTACTTTTAAGATTGAAAGTTATACATTCGCAGTTTGATAAAAAGCAACTATATATATCTTTACACACGTATGGAATTTACAGCATAGTAGATACCCTAAGTTTGTGCTTGGATGCTTTTTGATCAAAGCAATGCTTTACTAGAAAATCATGTTATTTCAGCGCAACGGGTTCCTATACGTTGAAGATTGAAATTAATACATTCGCAGTTAAATGAAAAGCACCTTTGTATATCTCTACACACATAATGAACTTACAGTATAACAGATACCCTGAGTGGGTGCTTGGAAATATTGTGATCAAAGCAATGCTTTACCAGAAAATCATGTAATTTCAGTGCAACGCGCTCCGTTACATTTAAGGTTGAAGGTAATACATTCGCAGTTTAATGCAAAGCCAATATGTATGCATCTACACACCTACAATAGTTACAACATAATAGATGCCCTAATTGTGTGCTTGGAAGCTTTGTGATCAAAGCAATGTCTTACTAAAAATCGAAGCAATTTCAGTCCAACGCGCCCCTATACTTTTAAGATTAAAAGTAATATATTCGCAGTGAAATAAAAAGCAACTATGCATATTCCTACACACGCATAGAATTTACAGCATAATAGATACCCTAAGTTGGTTCTTGGAAGCTTTGTGATCAAAGCAATGCTTTACTAGAAAATCATGTAGTTTCAGTGCAACGCGCTCCTATACTTTTAAGATTGAAAGTAATACATTCGCAGTTTATTGCAAAGAAACTTTGTATATCTCTACAAACGTTTAGAAATTACAGCATACTAGATACTCTGAGTGGTTACCCGGAAGCCTTGTGATAAAAGGAATGCTTTCTTAGAAAATCATGTTGTTTCAGTGCAAAGCGCTCCTATGCTTTTAAGATTGAAAGTAGTACATTCGCAGTTTTATAAAAAGTAACTTTGTATATCTCTACACACCTATAGAAATTACAGCATAGTAGATACCCTGAGTGGGTGCTTGGAAGCTTTGCGATCAAAGCAATGCTTTAATAGAAAAGCATGGTTTTTCAGTGCAACGCGCTCCTATAAGTTGAAGATTGAAAGTAATACATTCGCAGTTTAATGCAAAGCAGCTATATATATATCTCTACACACGTATTGAAATTACAGCACAATAGACACCCTGAGTGGTTATTTGGAAGCTTTGTCATCAAAGCAATGCTTTACTTGAAAATCAGGTAATTTCAGTGCAACGCGCTCGTATACTTTTAAGATTGAAAGTAATACATTCGCAGTTTGATAAAAATCAACTATGTATATCTCTACACACGTATGGAATTTACAGCATAATTGATACCCTAAGTTGGTGCTTGGAAGCTTTGTGATCAAAGCAATGCTTTACTAGAAAATCATGTTATTTCAGCGCAATGCGCTCCTATACGTTTAAGATTTAATGTAATACATTCGCAGTTAAATGCAAAGCAACTATGTAATCTCTACACACGTTCTAGCAATGTTTATAAAACAACATTATTAAGGGATATATTTTCACAGCAACACCTACTACTAGCACATAGCATGCGGTATACCAATCTTCGCTCTTTTCTGTATACCCGATATGATTATTGCTCAAAGCATTTGTAAAATTTGAACAGAATGTTTTTATAGGTGAGTTCTGGCCTGATAGTCATTTATTAGCTCGACTGCAAGTCTCTGACTTATCATCCAGGGATTCCGTAATTCTGTCCTTGAGCATGTACAGAGATTCGTTATCGCTAAACTTAAAACGATTGATATAGAATAATCTGTCAGTCCACGTGTCAGCCATATCTGCTAAGCCTGAACATTCTTCCTCAGAGTATAGGTGCATTCCGTCTGGAACGACATGGACGCGACCTCTGATTGTATGAACAGGTTGGACATCGACCCATGGGTCATCGAATTCGTTC
>JAULCF010669136.1:0-10391 GCA_032361265.1 Devaleraea mollis | reverse complement strand
CCATCGATTATATTCATTGTAACTCCTACACCAAGCGTGTAGAGGGGACCCCCAGAATCAAATGAAAACTCTTCTGCCTGCACCCCTATACCTCCCTTGATACCAACTTGTGGCTTCCCTTGACTGACTATATAGTCTTCATTAATGACCAGCACGTTCTTCCCTTTATCGATCTTTCTGAACTCTCGTCTTCCTTGTAATGCATCCGATATGTCTCTAAGTAGAAGCTCTTCATGATTGATATCACGAGTAATAAGTAAGCTATCTATAATAAGCTCAGTTTCTAAATCTCTGTTGATTAGAAGATTGACTATTGACCTTGTTACATTTCTTTGCTCTATGATATTGGCTGCCTGACTATTCAGATCTGATATTTGGTAATCTACATCCGAAACTATTTCCGCAGTAGCCTTGTCGTACTTAACTAACTTCTGGTTAAACAATCTTACCTCTTCAAGTAAGGCCTTGTTTTCTTGAACAACCTCTAATGCCGTATAGGTTTTAAGATGATTATAATAGGCTACACGGACTTGTTTTGCTATTTCATTCTGAATGATATTCACATCTTCATCTGCGACCTCAATAAGTGCCTTTTGAATAAGATAGCTTTGTTTGATGGAACTATTGATAATGGGCTTAGCTATAGAAATAGAAGCATCCAGAAAATTATTGGGAGTCAGTTGGATATTGGAATTCTCAAGATTGGTTGGAAACTCCTCTCTTCCCAAAAGCTGATTTAGGGCTCCATAAGTGGGGTTAAACAAATCACCAACTGGGAATACTATTTCTCTTCCACCAAGCGCAAATAGATAGTTAACCTGTGCATCTATAGTAGGTTTCCACAGAGTTTGTACTTGACTTGCCCTAACTGCTTGCTTTCGTGTCTTAAGTCGTAGATCTTGAACCTGGAGATTCTGCTCCTTAGCTTGGTTCACATAGTCTTCGAGGATCAATGACTGAGCGAATGACAATGATCCTAAAAGGACAGATACTGATGTTAAAACAATTCTGAAGAACATAACAATTTATGCTTAACGCATGAAGCAGGATTTCTCGAAGACAATCTAAGCCTAATGTTTAGATCATCCCTCCACCAACCTACCAATTGACTATTAATTCGGTTGAATGGTTAACATAGACTTCCTTTTTTAAATGTTGGATTGTACGGCTCCTTGGTGCCATTCATAATCGTTGCCTTCCTTGATGAAGCCAATGGCATCTGGTAATGTCATAAAATGATGCTTGGGGTTACTTTTTTTGTAAAATTCCGAATGCACAAAGAAGTCCCTCAAGACGCCTATTGCCCCAACCAAAAGAAGCTTGACATCTACTCCTTCCAAATGATCATGGAGCTCTTCAAGACTTGTCAATCCCGTAATATCGATTGAAGTGATATTACTCATATCTAAAACCAGATAGGCCGGCTTTTCTACTCTATTAGCAAAATGACTCAATACACTTTCAGTAAAGTAATCTGCATTGGCGAAATAAAGTCTACTATCAAATCTTATGATTTGATACTGAGTAGATACTTTAGCACCAACAAAACGCTCTACATTCCTGTAAGTATCAGTGTTATCAACCTGCCCTAATTCAAAAACTGAAGGCCGAGAACTCTTATATAACACATAACCAAAAGACAATGCTATCCCCGTTAGTACGCCTGTTTCAACTCCTGCGAATAATGTAGTTATGAAAGTAATCATCATCATAGCACAGTCCCCCTTGCTGATGCGCCAGAGTCTTATGGCATAATTATAATTGATCAGCTTCATTACTGAGCCTATTATAATGGCTGCGAGAATGGCATGTGGGATAAAGTAAAACAGCGGTGTGAAAAATAGAATTGAAATTGTAACGAAGGTTGCTGTAAAAATCGAAGCCATCCCCGTAGTTGCACCATTATCATCATTAATTATCGATCTGCTAAAGCTTGCGGATGAAGGAAGAGCTTGAAAAAAAGATCCAAAAATTTTAGCGATACCTATCGCTTTTAATTCCTGATTACCATCGATCTTGTACTCTTGATGTTTGAGACCTAAATCCTTAGCTATACTTAGACACTCCACACAGCCCATTAGTGCAACCGTCAGCATAGCGGGTATCAATAGTCTTATCTCGGCAGTGCTGAGGTTTGGTATTGAAAAGCTTGGTAAACCTCCTTGGACTTCTTCAATTATTTCAACCCCGTTTTCATTCAAATTTCCATAATAAACGATCAGCGCGGAGATGACTACTAATACAATAGCCGTGGGGAATTTCTTCCACAACCTATTCATTATAAGAATCAATGAAACACCAATCGATGAGATCAGAAATGTTACTAATTGAACTGAAGGTAGCTCTTGGATTAAGCTATATATATTTACAAAAGTGTTAACATCCTTATCAATCTTAACGCCAAGCGCAGCCGGTAATTGAGATGTAATAATCAATACAGCAGCGGCACTAATAAACCCAGATAATACAGGTAACGAGAGAAAATTAACAAGAAATCCAAGTCGCAAAACTCCCATGGCCCATTGGATTATCCCAACACAAAGACCCAGTAGTATCACAAGCTGAATATAGCGATCTGAAAAAGGCTCAGCAATTATGCTGACTCCAGCAAAAATCAATATAGATGAGACAGCTACAGGACCGACAGACATCTGTCTTGATGTACCTAACAGCCCATAGAAAAGTAAAGGGACCACACCAGCATAAAGACCATAAACTGCAGGAACACCTGCTAACTGGGCATATGCTATAGCTTGAGGGATTAATACGACAGCCACCGTAATACCGGCTAAGAAGTCAAATCCTAATGCTCGAGCTGAGTAACCTTTAAGATCTCGAAGTAGTGGAAATATGGAAAGTATCTTTTCGATCCTGAAAGTTAGCAATAACGCTGATTATCCTTCCAACTTTACACTGACATTGGGATAATCCTTACCTAAGTAAAACTGATACTCCTCTTGTTCATCTTCACTAAGAAGATAAGGTTGATGAACGAACAATCCGTCAAGTTTCTCAAGCGCGGGAATCCAATGCTTCACATAGGAGCCAACTGGATCATAGCGCTGAGCCTGCTTAATGGTATTAAAATATCGATCTTCTCTTGGATCATTTCCAACACCAGCGAGATAATTCCAATTACACCAATTACTGCAAGGATCGTAATCTATGAGAAGGCTCTCAAAGTATTCTGCCCCAATTTGCCAATTGACCTTTAGGTCGTTAACAAGAAATGATGCTACATTCTGTCGAGCACGATTTGATATGTATCCTGTTTGATTCAACTCTCTCATGGCAGCATCCACAAAAGGAACACCTGTTCTACCTTCTGACCAGATTCTGAATCTTGCCATGTCATCGACAAGATCTTCTCGGGCTGCCATTTTAAGCCCATGCTTTTTGAAGATATGATTACCATGCTTCTTACCCATCAAGCGAAAGAAATCTCGCCATAGTAACTCGAAATACAACCAATAGGTAGACTTATTCTTAGTCTTCTCTTTCTCATACCTCTTCAACTCTTGGTATATTTTCTTGGGAGAGATACAGCCTTGGGATAAGTATGCAGATAACTTCGATGAGTAATCCATGCCTAACAATCCATTCCTGGTCTCTTTATACTTCGTTATTAAGTTTGAGTCCCACAAATAGTATGACAATCGCTCTAAAGCTTCATCTTCTCCTCCTTTTAGAAGGGTGTTTTTAGCTAATTCTACTTCTTCTTTATTGTATCCCAGTTCTTTTAAACTTGGCACCTCACCTATTTCAACTCCTTCGCCTATTCCTGGGAGCTTGTCTGGGGCATCTAAAGGCGGTCTTACAGGCACCATTTTCTCCACTTCTTTTCTAAACTGGGTAAATACTTCAGGAGAATGGGTAACAGGGAAAGGTAAGTCAGCCGTGTAGTAGAGCATTTTACCCCTTGAGTATCTAATTTCTTGACCGATAGTCCACAATTCAGATTCTAAAGCATCTTGTACTTTAAGTTCCTCATCCGTTCTTTCTCTATTACAGAATACCCAACTCGTCTTGTGCTCTTTGGCTAAAGCAAATATCTCTTCCTCTGGCTTCCCTACTCGAATTATTAAATCCGAACCCAGCTTTCGCAAATTATCTCTAAGATTGATGACTGAATCCAATATTACTTGAGCCCTGAAGCTCGCAGTCTTCCTAAAGCCAAATTTTGTGTGACCTTTAAAGACCCGTTCATCAAATACGTATATTGGGATCATAACATCTGCCCCCGATATTGCATCCGCCATGGCCTCATTATCATGAATCCTTAGATCATTTCTAAACCACAATATCACTCTCCTATCACTATTCATAGCTGTTCTATACTTGCTAATTGACGGTAAAAATATACCACAAAAGAAACAGTAATCTTAACCTTGAGAACGTTTTTAAAAGAAAAGAATAATGAATATCCAAATCTCCCTACTTATAGTAATCGCAAGTCTTCTTTTTAGTTGCGGCCCAAAGGAAATAACTCCAACTTCTCAGCTCCATGATAAGGTTATGATTGTCCATGATGAAGTTATGCCTAAGATGAAAGACATCTATAAATTGAAGAAAGCATTGAGGAACATCAACAAGGACAAAAATGATGATATTATATTATCAGCGATCACTGATCTCACTAAAGCCGATGATGAAATGATGGATTGGATGGCGGAATACAAACGTCCTAAGGAACATAACAATGAGAGCATAGCATACCTTAACGAACAAATGTCCAAGATAAAAGAAGTCCAAAATGTAATGCTCACCTCAATCGCTAATGCACAAAAACTTGTCGATGCTCAATAGATTCTTTGTGATCCTAATTTCAACTTTACTTTTTGCCTGTACAGATAAAAAGTTGGATCCGCTTCCCATTATTGGTGATAGACCTGGATTAGATGGTGAAATGATCGTCCACACCATACGACCTTTTTCATTTGAGGATCAAAATGGAGATACAGTCACGAATAAGGACTTTGAAGGTAAAATACATCTTGTAGATTTCTTTTTCACGTCATGTCCTTCCATATGTCCGAAAGTTACCAGGGAGATGCTGAGAATCTATGATTACACAGCTTCTTATGACGACTTGTTATTGGTTAGTCATACGATTGATCCTAAGAGAGATACACGCGAAGTATTATCTTATTATGCAGACAATATAGATGTAGATGCTAAGAGATGGTTATTTCTCAGAGGAGATAAAGAGGAAACTATGGAGATAGCCAATGAAGACTATTTTGTCGCTGCCTTAGAATCTCCCGATGCACCAGGAGGATTCGATCATAGTGGCAAAATTATATTGTTAGATAAGAATGCTAAGATCAGAGGATTCTGCGATGGCACAGATCCCGAATCTATAGATAAGATGCTAAAAACCATAGATCAACTTAGAAAGGAGTATGAATAAAATTTTGGTTTTAGTTATCCTAATATCTCTTTTTGCTACCATTGCTTGCGATCAAGAGAAGTACAAACAAGGTAAAGTCATATATGACACGCTTTGTTTGAATTGCCATATGGCCAATGGAGATGGCTTAGGTGAATTATATCCTCCTTTATCTAATTCAAAATACCTGACTATTCAAAAAGCAGAACTACCTTGTCTAATAAGAACAGGAGTAAGAAGTGATCAACTGTCAACTGTTTACATGCCAAGCCACCCAAATATTGAAGAAGCCTCTATGACTAATTTGATAAATTACTTAGTGCACCAATGGGGTGATCAAAAACCGGTCAAACTTAGTGACGTTGTTGATCAAATAGAGTTATGCGAAAAATAAATTATCTCTGTGTTGGTCATGTCTGTCACGACATACTAAGTGACGATGTCGCACTTGGCGGGACCACATCCTATGCAAGTATTGTAGCACAAAAACTGGGAAGAAAAACGGGAATTCTGAGCAGCTTTGCTGATGACTTTCGATTTCAAGAATACTTAGAGAGTTTCGACATACTTGTCGAAAATGTATCTGCTGCTAACACTACTACTTTTGAAAACATCTATCATAATGATGGAAGGACTCAATTCATGCATCATCGTGCCGAGGATATTAGTTATGATCACATCCCCGTTGACTGGAAGAGTACGGAAATTCTTCATTTATGCCTGATCGCAGATGAAGTCACCAGTGATTTCTGTAAGTATATATCCAAAAATACGCTCGTAGGATTAGCACTCCAAGGAGCTATTAGAGCTATAGACTCAGATAATAAGGTTTATAGTGTCAGGACTGATTTATCCCAGTACAGTGGCGTAGATATTGTCTTCTTAAGTGACGATGATATTAAAGGCTTAGATGGAATCGAACAGGATCTCGTAGACGTATTCCCTATCGTTGTAATTACTCATGGTGCAGACGGTGCTTCTGTTATCACCTCAGACAAAACTTACTCATTCCCTGCATTCCCGACTACCGAAGTAGACCCAACAGGAGCGGGAGATGTTTTGGGAGCAGCTTTCTTAATTGAATACAGCAGAACAAGAGATATTACTCAAGCCTCTGCTTTTTCTCATGCAGCAGCTTCTCTTTCTGTTGAAGGGCGAGGAGTCTCATCATTACCCTCAATAGCGGAAGTTCTAAAAAGGAAAGAACAGTATTTAGATTTTCTACTAACCTACGAGAAACAAAAAAGGTCATCAACTCCTAAAAGTTAATGACCTTTATCTTTAATCAAAATTCTTTGAGCCAAACCAACATTTCAGTCTGTCACTCTTGGTAGATGCTTTCTTTTTATGCGAAAAAAACTAATCTCTTTATTTGATTCACATAACCAAGTCCAATTGTCAAAAGCAGTAATCTTGTACTTTATAGACAATCATTATTTGAACTTCCCCTACGCTAAAGCGTAAATAAATTAACATAAGTGACCTTGGCGCATGCTCAAAAAAATACAAAATCTCACTAATAGTGCAATACTACTATTAGGTGCCAATCAAGGCGAGCGCAAAGAAACCATCAAAAGATGTAGAGTCTTACTCTCGATTCTTGCTGGTAACATTGGTCAATCTTCGTCCTTATACAGCACAAGTCCATGGGGAGTTACTGACCAAGACGAGTTTCTTAATCAAGCGATACTGCTCAAGACAAAACTTAACCCCATTGACCTGCTCTCAGTTACTCAAGCAATAGAAGTTAGACTTGGCAAAAACAAGCTAACTCACTGGGGACCAAGACACATAGACATAGACATAATTCTATATGAGGATAAAGTCCTCTCTCAAAAAGACTTAACGATACCTCACCCTCATATGGCAAACAGACGCTTTGTTTTGGTACCTTTGAATCAGATTGCCAGCGAATGGACACACCCCATCTCAAAACTCAACATGAGTGAGATGTTGGAGCAGTGCAAAGACACTGGAGTTGTTAAAGAGATTGTGAGCCTGTAATGAGTATTGAGTTTCCATATAAGTACATTTGCGTCGAAGGTAATATCGGTACCGGCAAGACGACTTTCGTCGAAATGCTAAGTAAAGAATACAGCTGTGAGCTAATTCTGGAGGAGTTTCAGGACAATCCATTCCTACCTTTTTTCTATCAAGACAAACAGCGTTATGCTCTTTCTGTGGAGTTGTTTTTTATGACAGAACGATACAAGCAGCTACAGCGTCAATTATCTAATAGAGGATTATTTCAGGATTTTGTCTTAGCAGATTATTCATTTGTTAAGTCCTTACTGTTCGCTAAGAATAACCTCATAGATGAAGAGTTTCGACTTTTTCAGAGTATGTGGAAGGTGTTCAACTCTGCTTTCCCTAAACCTGACATATTGATCTACTTTCACAGACCTGTTGATACCTTAATGAAATTCATAGATGAGAGAGGGCGCGAGTACGAAAAGCTCATAGAACCTTCCTATCTATCTACCATCCAGAATACATACTTCGATTATTTCAAGAATATTCTAACTTTTCCTGTGGTGATCTTGGATCTCAATGAAATAAACTTTGTAGATGATCCTAAGAGCTACGATGCCATTAAGCATATTATCTCTCAAAAATATTTGCCTGGAGTACACAGGGTAAGTCTCTTGGTCTAAGACTTATTGTCTTCTGTGTTATGATCAAACATACCGCTAAGCATATCGATTACCATATCATCCAGATTACCTTCGCCTCTTAGTTCCCCGATAATTCCATAAAGTGCAGCAGAGCGCTTACTCTCACCTTTGGCATGTTTACCTGCGAAAGACTGAAACTTTTCAAACCCGTCTTCACTGAGCATTTTCTTGAGGCCTTTGACCATGTTAACCTGCAGTCCTGCGGACAACTTCGATATAGATAACCTCTCAGCCTTCTCCGTAGCTTTTCTCAAGTCTTTGATGAACTCGTCAATCACAGCCTCGTGCATTGGATTAATAGAAAGATGCAAAGATGGTGGCAACTGCTGTCTGTCTAATGACCATCCCATGATACTCAGTTCATCACCAATTTGATAGATATCTGCAACTGTGGATTTTATCGCAAATAATGACGAGCAAGGTTGGCCAATCACTTCCAAGCCGTTTATTCCAGCACATGCTTTCTGAATCTTCTGACTCACTTCATAGCAGGACATCGATAGCTTCTCATAACCGTCGATTCCCATATGATTCATCGCTGCATAGGCAGCTGCTATCGCTCCACCAGGTCTTGTACCAGTCATTGTTGGAGATACATATATACCACCGTTCCATTCTGTATAAGCATAGAATTGATGCTTGCGCAAAGCTTCAGTCTTATATAATATCACGGAAGCACCTTTCGCTGCATAACCATATTTATGTATATCCGCCGAGATGGATGAGACCCCTTCTAACTCAAAGTCAAATGCTGGTATATCGACTCCACTACTTTTCAAAAATGGAAGTATGAACCCACCAATACAAGCATCAACATGGCATAATATATTTCTGTTCTTAGCCAATGCAGCAATATCAGCTATTGGATCCATGATACCATGAGGATATGATGGAGCTGATCCTACTAACATTACAGTCTTATCATCAATTGCCCCAGCCATAGTATCAATATCAGCTTGGAATAATTCATTGACTGCTGTAGGCCTAATCTCTACATCAAAATAATGACCCGCTTTAAAGAATGCCGGGTGTATACTCTGTGGAACTACAATATTGACTTGACCTTTGATCTTAAGAATCTCTCTGGCATACTGCCGAGCGGTGAATACTGTCATCATGATACTTTCCGTACCACCTGTTGTCATACTGCCCTTTACTCTATCATCTCCATGGAATAGGTCTGTAGCCATCGAAAGCACACAATTTTCCATGTATTTGAGACTTGGAAAACTGGTTGGATTCAAAGCATTCTCGCTAAAAAAGGTAAGGTAAGCCTGTTTAACTGTATCGCTAATCTTATCTCCAGGGTGATAGACATAGGCAAAATTTCTGCCACTTTTCCAATCCAGATCGCCTGATTTCAACCCCTTTAGATGTTCAAGAATCTCCTCTTTTTTTATTCCTTTTTTTGGAATTGCTTTCATAACCCTTAGTTCAATGTTACTCCTCCTCCTATACTAATAAATCCTCCATCAGAAAATTCAGATACACCCCATCCAAGAACAATATCCAAGGCAACATTATCCCAAACCCAAAACTCTAATGCTACATCCACAAAATCGATAGGCGGCGTTGTCTTGCCTTTCCGTCCATAGTACTCTGTGTATAGCGCTATCTCATTAGTAATAGCCGTTCTTAAAGTTACTGCGTAGGTAAATTGAGGTTCGATAGGAGTCCATACCCATCCTACATTAGTCCCCAGAATCCATATATCATTGATATACTTCTCTGCCACTATTCGTAAAGAAGGTGTAAGTCTTTCTGGAGTGAACAATTCGTTACCGATCTCAGGTATCTCAAACTCTGCAAGAAGAGACAATGCTGGCAGCCAACTACCCTCTTGAGAAAGTTGAGTCTTAACCCCGAGTTTGAGTGCGGAAAGACCGTTAAAGGATTCAGGATTTAACTTGAGGCTATTGAACGACATTCCTGCTCTTACTTCAGTACCCTCAGAGATACCATATCTTAATAAGGATTGAAATCCTCCAATGGATTGATCCTCTTGCTTGCCCAAATCATGGACATTGAAATATCCACCCTCCAACTGAAAAACTCCCTTGGGCATCGTGAATGCCGTAGCATAGGCAAATGATCGATCTGTGATTGGATAATTTTGAGCACTTAATTCAAAACACAACAACGCTATCATTAACAAAACACCAATTCTCATCTCTGTTATTTCTGTTGAGCCGAAGATAAGAGGAGACCTGATATTATGTCACTTTGTAAAAATAAATTAGGAGTGCGAACTTAAGCTAAGATATTGGGCGGCAGCCATTCTATGACGATACGTAGATAAAGTCGAACGAGTAGAATTCCTAATATCC
>JAULCF010669025.1:0-10391 GCA_032361265.1 Devaleraea mollis | reverse complement strand
ACAAGCGCTCAAGTCTGGACCGCCACAACACAGCGCGTACAAACCGCCTGTCCAGGAAACCCGCCAGTCCTAAACGTTGCTGTACGCTCTCGCAGCAGTGACAGAATTGAGAGGGTCGCGAGTACTTACGTAACACGGACAATAAGGCCTACGCTAATGCGGCTGTAGACAAATAACAACCACAGAAAGTGCACGGATAGACTGCTCACTGGTCCTATGACTTTCTCATCATGTGGGATTTAGCATCGATCGCTCTCTTGCTTCCCAAAAGAGCTTGAAACTTCCAAAGTTCTTTACGAAGAACTGTGATGTTCTTTGTAATGAACTTTGGGACTGCAAAGCTCTTCTGTAAAGCCAGAGAAGGTGCTCGCTTTGTACATGTCTGTCGCCGTCCGGCGATGGAACGTTACAAATGCAACCACGACATGCTTTTCAGGCGTAAAATTCTTTTTTCGCGATACTACGCGAGGATGGCTAGTTGCTTTTGTTGGGCGCATCAAGCGCTTGGTGGTCATTTTCTATAATATAGAACTCGATAATTGAGCTCGATGCCGCTTTTTCGAACAATTCGGATTCTGCAACTCCAAAGATCTGTTTTTGTTGACACGGCTTAGCAGACCAACGCCGACTTGAAGTCTCCGGAAGAGATTCATTGCAACCAACAAAGAAGAGTTCGCACGCTCGTGTACACGCTATAGCTGGTTCCCACTTCTCCCACTTCTATATTATTGGACAGTACCCCCGATCTTCGGCCACTAACACAGCTTTCTTGAACTCATTTCTAGTACGTCCCTAGTAGTCACTCAATTGAGCTCAATTGAGTGGCTACAAGCACCACTAGTGGTGCTTACAAGCACGCTGGTAGACTTTCTAGAATCGAGGGTGACAACATCGGGATCGTCTCATTATCGGTACCGCCCGCGACTGGGCGAGGCGAAGCACTTCAAACCTGTACTCTTCAACTCGAAGCTTTCCTTGTGCATCGCTTTTGTGCAAGTGTACATGTCACGCTCATACTGTACCGTCAGAAGTTGGGTCACAACGTCGTGATTGCGCCGGCACCAACAACCGGTGAGCATCAACGGCAGTCCCATGATGGGACTCCCATCTGCCGTCCCACTCTCCCCAGCCACAGCGCCCCTCCAGGGGCTGTTTCGGAGCGCGAACTTCGACCAGTTCCTCGAAGCCTTCGGTCGAGAGCTTCTGGTGAGACCGCCTGTGAAAGCCGTGTGCCGATGCCGGTACCGTCTTTTGAAGAAACTTATAGAAGCCGCCCTGTTACAGCTTCTGATTGCAGCGCAGAAAAAGTGGCCTTCCTCATCCTCAGCGCCCAGCAGTTTGGTGCTCCGTCTTGACAGGAGGCCGTGCGTCCCGCCAGACTATGCACTGCCTCTCTCCGCTCGCGGGAGGAGGCTTCTCGCCCCCTGTTGAATCTTCCTTCCGAAGCCGCCTGCCGGAGCGGGCAAGCCATCATCTTTGCGCCCTTCTTCTTTTTCTGACGCTGACGCCTTTCTGCCGAAGTGTCCAGCCCAAGCATTCCGTTCATTCCGTCTGAAGCCGCCCGTCCATCGCCCTAGCGATCCTCGCGTATCCCTCGCCCTTTCCATTCCTCTCGCAGGCCACTATTCGCACGGACAGAAATCGTGCGCCGACGCCAGACAACGTCTGTTCTCCGCGACCTCTCTGCCCTCTTACTATCCTCGTTCGGCATCCGCTTTCGCGCGCTCCTTGCGTCCGCGGCGCAGGTGTGCGCTGCGCATATTCGTCTGGTATGGAAGAAGCTTGCCGTGAGCGATTGCGACGGTTCGAGGAAATGCGAGGGTCAAGGCAAGGGCGAAGGCGGGGATACTCTGGGCGGGGGACGCGGTGGTCGACGCTTTTGATGGCAAGGATGGAAAGGGGGAATCGGAAAGAGGCAGGAGGGGTGGATGGGAAGGAAAGAGAGAAGGGCGAGACAGGGCATGAGGTTGAGCATTCGCTGAGGAATTTGGAGTCTGTTGGCATCAGTGATCATGTCGCTCGGGTGTTTCTGTGCATTGGGGAGCGGCGGAAGTGCTTGCACAGTCTTGAAGGAGAGCGAGCGTGGAAGCCGTTTGCGTCTGACTTTTTCACTCGCGACTTTCGCCTCTTCTTCGGCATGTTCTCCATCCGCACTGTGACGGCCGAAAGATTCGCCTTTCCCGTCGAGGCGATTGTGCGTGCCTTATAGGCGATGTTCGACAACGCCGCCAGGGACGAGAGGCTGCTCATGGAGGACCCATGCTAGTACAGATGTTCGGACGGGAGCCTCTTCCTCCCAAGCGCTGTAGGGAGAAGGTGTTTTGTCCTGCAAGAGAGGAAGACGCGAAGGACGATTCGGGTACAGTCGAGTGGCCGGCCGCAGACACCACAGAGCTCTATCAACTTGCTTCTTTGTGTGGAAATACTTGCCTGCTCTTGCGGAATGGGGAGAAGAGGCGGACTGGGTTCTCGCGGTGATGCTCGGGGCGGCACTGGTCATGGAGCCGAGCGTGCGGCTGCGGCTGCTGTATAAATTCTGCTGATGATTCACCCCGACCCAGACCGAAGGCGTTTATGTATAGCTTCTACTCAGTGTCTATTGCATCAGGCTTCTAGAGAAGGGCATACAGCTCCTCCTTGGAGCCCGTGCCTCAGGCGTGCCGTATCGCCGAAGCGTTATGCAGCTATAGGCGATAGCGATGCCGGTAGCCGATAGCGATGCCGGTAGCAAATTGGAGGATTCGGCTAATGATGATGACAGCAGTGCTCTTATTTTATCGCATGGCTCTCACGACTGGAGTGGTTGCGAAGGGGCGCATGCGTGTCGCCACTATCGCGAAAGCGACATCGTGCTACAGCAACCAAATATATATTGTATGTATCTCGCATCGATGCGATTAAAAAAGATCTTATTTGAAAATGTCCACGAGGCTCCCAGGCTCCCGATTGAAAAGCACTCCGAAAGTGATACTACAGAAAAAGCAGACGTAACTTATTCGAATCGCTTTCAAAGGCTAGCCTTCATCATTAGCTGATCGATCATTTATTTTTTTGTCTTGCAGTGCCTTTAGCAATCTTCGGTGTATTCTTTATGGCAGTTACTTTGATACTTTGGGAACGTTCCGTCTCCAACAAGTGTACACTAGTTGGAGACGTTGTAGAGCGGAGCGGTATCTCGAAGATAGCCTTGCGTTGGAGTTCAGCGGTATTTGAGCTCGTTGACGGACTCAGGAAGCTTGTCGAAAAGCGAAACTGTGAGTGTGTGTAATTGTGAAAGGCGAAGCGTACTTCTTTCGATAGCCACACTTCCTCAGTACGTTATCTTTTTAAACAGTATGACTTGCTTTCTTTGAAGAACTTCATCAAAGCAACTGCCATAGGACTGCTAAATCACTACTGCAGCTTTGAGCAATTGTTGAAAAGCTGCCGATAAACAAATTAGACTAATCCCCTTTCTTCTTTATCAACACTAAGACTACCTCTAATCCGCCTCAGGGCCAAAACTCAAAAACTCACAAGAGACGTGGCAAGGCGCACTGCGCTGGCAGCGCGCAAACTCTACTTCTACCGCTAAAACACATCTCCAGTCAAGCTCTCAAGACACAAAAAACAACAGCAACCCGTACTGCGCTGGCAGCACGCACTTTTCAACTCAATTTAGACTCCCAATTTCTGATCCGCAAGCACATCGCGCGGCTTGCCCACCCCACCAACGAAAAAAAAACGCAAATAGAAACAACACTCAGCTCGCTAAGCAATCAGCATTCGACACAGCACAGTAAACTCGCGACTCCACCACTCGAACTCTTTCGGACCTTCCACCTCCGTCGTCCCCAAACTCCCACCACCAATCTCCCGCCGCCCGCTACCAATCTTTCGCCGCCCGCCCGACCCCACCCAAAAGTTATACTCTCGAACTGCCACGCCCACTAGAAAACAGAGACCAGCTAAATGACGACACCTTGCTCCCTAAGCGCAGCAATGTCGCCCCAACCCCCTTGAGAGCGCCACGGCTCTCTTCTCCTCCAGCTGCTTCTGGAATGGCCATGCCATATGGCTGGAAGAACTGTAACTCCGCCAACCTGCGTCGCCGCAGCGCCGCCTTGTTCTTTTTTCCTTCCTGCAGGCAAAGTCCTGCACGCGCGACAAATGTGCTCATTGCATCCCTGACCAGTTTGTCGTTGTCGCCCCGCAAAAGCCTGAGCGCCGGCTCAAATTCTTCGTGTCCTTGGCAGAACAGACAGAGGCGCGACAGAATCCCCGCCAACTTCGCCCGGACCACAGGGGACGAGTCCCGAGACAGTACGAGCACTGCATCAGCAAATAGAACCTCAAAAAGCTCTGGACTGTACACAGTCAGCGCCACATCCGCGCAATCCAAGAGCATCATGCGATCTTCCACGCCCCGGCCCATGAGGTGCTTTTTCAGCCATTTAATTGCCGCATTTCTTTCGAGCGGGTACTTGATGCCCCTACTCGCATGCACAACACCTTCTGCTGCGGCCAGGCGAACATTCAGCGATGCATTACTTTTTAAAATGGCCTGCAGTTCGACAATGACAAATCTCTGAGTAGGCAAATCGCTGCTTCCCTTCAAAGATGCCGACAACTCCCTCAAAACAATGGCGGTCTTTTCGTCGTCTCCATACTCCGAAAGACATTCTAAGATATTGCTCACGATCCCGAAAAGCTGTTTCTCCTCGTCCGCATTTGGCAGGCATCTCCTCAGAGCTAGGATGCATGTGTCGACGTTCAGTAGTGCAAAAGCCTTAACATCTTCCTTTTCGTCTCTCAGGAGTTTGCCATAGGCGGCCACGAAACATTCCTGCTCTCCGGATAGAGCCAAGCCATGCATTACGCGGCTAAAATTTGAGGCCATTACAACACGCACCGCAAATTCGCCATCCACTGCTAAAGTGCAGGCGTATCGCCCTAGTGCTATCATTGATCTACGGTCACCAGCGACTGCTTCCACGATTTCAGGAAGAATTAGAGCACTTACAATGCGCGACTTGGGAGAGGAACATTTGAAAGCTTCAGCATATGCTCGGCTCAGGTATCTCTTTGCCTTTTGAGATTTTCCTCCCCACGCCACGGCTTTGGACAATATTTTGCGAAGGCCTGCGGGAACGGAAATACCGTTCTCACTGAGCACTTCGGCTAATTTAAAGGCGACATCGACTGTATTTTGGCTGCCGTCCATAATAATCAAAGTTATTCCGCAGTGGAAAACTGTAGGAAAGGCTGGTAGATCAGAATTTCGAGATCTTCGGTGAGTAAGCAGGGTCCTCTTCGCTCAAGCGGGAATCGCGCAAGTCGGAGAATGGTAACTTTCTTAGTTGAGCTGCTGTATACAACACAAATCACGTAATAGGTACTCTAACTATTTCAATCTCTTTGAGAACAATGCAGATCTCCGAAGCTCGATCACAACTTGAGCTCTCATTGTGAGTCATTCATGGAGACGGACGCTTCATTAATGCATAGTTTTATTAACTGAAAGATAAGTTTAAGCACCATCGCTTACTTTATTTTACATTAAATCCATCACTGTTGCAACTCAATACTGCCTGCCTTCTTTTAGTTGATCAAGAAGAAGAGATCCATTGAGTCAGACGGAAATGCCTGCTTAAAGGATGAAATATACTTCAGTGCAATATTGCATATGCAAAGAAGCGTTTACCAAGGCTCATTCATGAATCATTGAAATATGCCAAATAGAGCGCTCAAGTTTTGACGGCTGATTCCATCAACTATTGATTCCGCGGAATGAGCTCGCAGGTTCAAAAGAAGTACTGTGTTATTTGCTAGTGGAGTAGTACTGAAAAAAGAAATAGTAGTAGACCGCTTTACTTTTTGAGTAAGTTCAATAACACCTGCGTGGAATTACAAGTCAGCAGCCGTCTTCAGGGCAAGTGTATACACTTTTTACTTACTTTTGAAAAAAAACATCTTTGAGCATGAGCCACCGAAGTAATCTATAAATCTTTTAAAGCATTCCGTAATTACGATACATCGATTAAGAGCATCTCCACCCATGGGTTATACCCCCTATAATTATAATTATCTATAGTTATAGGGGAACTATATAGTTAACTATTTCTCAAGCTATTTAGTTGTGGAGGGATCCACAAGAAGCATATTGGGCTTACAGTATGATACATATTCACATTGTAAGTATTTTGAAATAATGCACTTGCCAGAATTATATCCACGCTGTAGATATAATTCGATGTCATGTCATGTCTTGTCATGTCATGTGGAGGGGTTTGGAGGGTTTCGGGTTTATCTAAACCCTGGCCAATGGTATTGCAGAGCAGTTTTAAAAAGATCTGAAACTATCGAAATCTAAAAAGATTCTCGGAGATCTGGCTGACTTTACTCGACAGTAACACAGAGAGCCAATAGCTTTCCTAGATTGACCGCGGTAAAGAAACTTTAAGTTTCGTCTCCTCTGTCGTTGCCAATCACCTACCCCTATTCATTCCCGTCGACACAGGCCTGAATTCTAGCCTTTCTCAGGCTCCTGCTCTGGCTCTGGCTCAGACTGAGACTCTGGCTCAGACTCAGGCTCAGACTAAGAGTCAGACTCAGCCTCAGACACACCAGATTCTGGACCATCAGCTTCGGACCATCAGCTCCGGACCATCAGCTTAAGCTCAGGCTCAAACTCTGCCTCAGGTCAGGTAGTTCAGGTCCAGGCCCAGGCTAAAGGGTACCTGCGCTGTCCGTTGTGACAGCTGATTCTCTGTCTTCAGCTCTCTCGCTATCTACAGTCTCAGGGCCCTCTCTTGGTTAAGGCCAGGAGTGTTGCTTCTAGTGAGAATAACATCCCTCCGGCCCAGTCCCGCTCTTCTCCCGCCATGGCCTTTCTCTCCCATCCCGCAATCCTCCCTCACCGCCCGCGGCCCTCTCTCACCACGCGCCGCCCCTCCGCCTGCGCCGCCCCAGACCCAAACGCGGACCTAGACATCGTCGAGCGCGCCGTCCAATTCTTCTTCGGCGCCAAGCAGGCGGCGCCTTTCGGTCTGGCGCGCTTCGACCGCGATCGCGTCCCTGAGCTCTATACGGCGACTCTTGACGAGTTTGCGGCGCCCGTCGACGGCGACTGCGACGACGCGGTGCTCTTCCGGCCCCTCCTCGCGCGGACGCAGCTCGAAAAACGTCCCGTCCAGCTCATGTTCGACGCCGAAAGAGACGGGTGGAGCGCCGAGACGTTCCACGAGATGCTCGACCGTAAGGGCGCTAGCGTTGGGATAATGGCGACGCAGGGCGCGACATTTGGGATGTGCGTTTGCGAATTCGTTTGAAGAGCTAGATGAGTTGGAGAGGCTCGCGCTCTGACAGCGCTTTCTGTTATTGATTTCTGTGGTGCGCGGCTGTTCAGGTATAATCCAAAGGGTAAGGTTAGCGTTTTGGATGGGTAGCGTGCACTCTGGCTTGAGGGCGATTTTCTGACAGAATGTCGCTGTGTATCGCGTTGCGTTACGTTGCGTATAACCGCAGGTTGGGTGGGCTACGGCGAGTCGCGAGGCTCTGTCGCCGCATTTTTGTTTACTTGGCAGGATAACGACCTGTCGAAAGATCCGATTAAGGTCCGGAAAGTTGGCAAGGGCGCTCTGGCCTGCCTGGATGACCCGGACAGCGGGCCGAAGATGGGCGCCGATGCGCTCGTCGTCCCATTGCGACCGCCACGAGCTTCCTGGTCCGACTCTCCCAACGACCGCCTCGTGCGCTCTAAGGTAAGTTGATGAGATTTTTTCACGCTTGCCCCTGCTTGTGTTTGCGTGCGCTTTCTCCAAGAGTCTGACTGGATTTTGACGCTTTCTTGTAGCTTGGGTCGTACTTCGAACGGCTTAGCACAGGCAATAACAGAAATAGCCTGTTCGCACCGGGCGAGAATGGGAAAGGCGAGCTGCTGAAGTATTTGAGGATATACTCGGGTGTTTATGAGGAAGGCGAGGGTAAGTTGGGGCTTCTTCTTTTGTAGCAGATGGGATTTGCATACATTTGTGACCATTACTAACGATGTGTGGTGGATATGCTTTAATTTGGTTCTGTAGAAATTCCCTTTAACGACGCCTTGCCATTTGCTCTTGAGTAAACTTGGGTGGAATCGCTGCTGAATGTTGAAGGAAACACATGGTCTGAGGCTATGCGCGTTTTTTTTCTTCTAATCTATATCTTGCCAGCTTTTCTGCTCTGGAGTTTCCACAGTGTGTGCCACATAATTGGTACTTTGACTTTTCGCCTTGGTCGCATTTTTGGAGGCGAGCTCTACGATGTGCGCCGTAAGATTGCATTGCGTCGCTAGGAATGCAACATTGGAAGGGCACTCCTGAGCTCCGGCATAGAAACGTTGCTTGAAAATTGTCTTCAACTTTCAGTCTGAATTATCGTCGATAGTTTTGAAGTCAGCCGACTTTGCTGCTGCTGAAGATCGCTTCTTGTCTGAGAATAGTACTCCTGTTGTTGACTGCGATTGGCAACTAAATGAAGAATCGTCGAAGCGGCCTGCTTTGACAACAGGAACTTCTGCTAGTGTAGCTATTTTCAGCTGTACTAGCAGGAATTCCCAAGTGTGATTGTTATGTCTTCTGCGGTTGTGTGGTGTGAGTGGACCACCGAAGGAGGTTTACTTCATGAAGTCGACTTTTCCTTTCGCAGAAAACTAGCTACTTCTACATCGTCTTGCTTCGCAGACGAGGCACCACTCACCGGCGGGAAAAACTGGGTAAGTAGCTCAGAGACTCTGGCTGCAATATCGGCGGGACTAGCCATGGCGCCCATACCAACATCGCCACAGGCGAGCGTCTTCTCAACGGGCTGCACGACGTCGACGCCGAACGTGCTTACTTTTGCCAAGTGCTCCGCAGTAAGTGGGTGCTCCCACATGGCGGTATTCATCGCGGGCGCGACGATGAAGGGCTTCTTGCCGATGGACCAGGCGCGGGCGACGCACGTTACGAGATTATCGCACAGACCGCCAGCGAGTTTCGCGAGACTGTTTGCGGAGAGAGGCGCTATGACGATTGCGTCAGCCCAGGACCGGAGGTCGATGTGGAGGACGGCGTCACCGAGAGTCGTCCAGGATGCCCATTCTGACTCGTCGGTGAGTGTTGTGGCGGTCGTGGGGAGTGGCGGGGAAGGCGGGAAACGTGTCGCGGAGGGCGTCAGGATTATGACGACGTTCGCGATGTTCGCGTGCGAGAGAAGAGCGTCGTAGACGTTCGCGCAGCGGACGGTGGCGACGCTGCCAGTTAGGCAGAGGAGGACGTTCGCCGGAGAGCGAGTGCTGGACGCGACAGCGTGGCTGGGCAGGTGAGAGAGAATGGACATTTTGGCGCTGGATTGACCTCGACAGAATCACGACTGCGTTGTGACAGTATGAATGAACTTTTTCGAAGTGAGTTCGTGCACTTGACCTTGGCTTCTTCAAGAGACACAGTCCTACTCTCTAGTCCTCTACTAAGCTTGGACACATCGTCTATTTCAGCAGAGGATATGCGCAAGCTACTAGCTACTAGGAGAACACCAAGTGCAAGCGCGATGTAACTGCCCTCGTTCGCACTTGAGTTCACTCTGCGACAAAAGTGCCTGCAGACGCGGAGATGCCCGAATTTGGAAGAATGCTCTTTCTGTCTACCGCGTTTGGCAAACCATTAACGCACCATCAAAGCCAATGGAAGCAGCGCAAGTGCGCTCGCGCATTTGCAAACTCATGCTACTTGATGAAGTAGTGCAGCTGTTACCATCGGCTTTGGTGGCGCGAAGCTTCTTCTGACTTCTGTGCATTTCATTTGAAAGTGAACTATCAGACTAGAACGATCTAGAAATGCAAATCGACTTCAAGAAGAAGGTCTACTAGGACTTAGCTTAGGCGCTAGCTAGTCGAGCTTTCCCCAAAAAGTACAAAAGCATCTCTCTACTAGCTAGGACCTACTAGCTAGGACACTAATAAGTATTCTTGAAGTCGATTTTCAATTTTGCAGAGAGGACCCAAAAGACGCATTTATGGCCAATTTAACGCGCATACATGCGCTAAGCTATATAGCTTAAGCTATTGTACAATTGTACTCGAGTATACTCGTACTCAGCTGTAGGGCTACTATACTCGGTCGATCTACACGATCAGTACTAATTTAGTAGTACTGATCGTACCTATTATCAAACCATGGTTGCAACCACTGCATTTGAAGCTATTTTTAAATAGAACTAAATGGCTTAAAAGCCTTCTATGCGCGTTAAATTTAAAGTTTTGAGTTTTTGAAAGTTGTCTATAGACATTAACATAAAATTAGTCGACTCTATTGCCAGCAAGAGACCCGGGCTGCTCCGGAGAGATGGCGCCTACCAAGGCACACGCAACAAGTGGCAGGCCCTGGTGGTGC
>JAULCF010669024.1:0-23733 GCA_032361265.1 Devaleraea mollis | reverse complement strand
CCTCGTGACTGATTCTTCTCTATTCAGCGTGGAACTCTTTTCTCTTTTTCTATATTCCCGCTTTCAAGATGTGATCGGGGAATACAGATTTTCCTTTGTGACTGGACCTTTTTCATACATCGCGTAGCTCTTTTTTAGTGTACGTAGAAGCTAGTAGGGATTTCCCGACAAGTCCTCTTAAAAAAGTGTCCCGTTTCAAATAGTGTCTTAGACACTTTTTGGATTTGGAGCAGTTTTATCTAGTGTCTGAGACACTACTTACGCGATATCCTGTAGCATGGCACATAGTTTGTACTTGAGGAAGATGCCGGTAAGCAGTGCTGGCCAACTTCGTACTCCAGTGCGAATTAGGCCGGCATTGAGCAATAACATGGCCAGCCTCAATATTCATCTTAATAGGCAATCGCTTTACACCAAATATCTTTTTTAGTTCTTTTTGCACTCCCTCGCGCCGCCAAAAACTAAGGCACAGAAAAGTACAAGCCTCATACTATGGCTCGAACCGCAATACACACGGGATCATGTCCCAGCATTGACGCGAAATCAGATTCCGCCTCTTCGCCGACTCGGCTGTCGGACTTTTAGGTCAACTTGACTTTCACTCATAGTGCTGCAAAGCCCTCAAAGAACGGCTGCACTGCAGCGGGGTCCTGGCAGGAACCCACATTGGGGCGTCGAAGAACCTCCACGACGTATAGCCGTTCGTTCTTCTCCGTCAGGTAAGTGCACTTATGGCCCTTTTTGAACCGAATTGGTAGGCGATTTTTCACTATCTACGAATAGGAAACAAAGTTCTATCTACGTACAGATACGGCTTATCATAATATTTAGGGACTCACGAGCTTACACTTGGAAAAGATATAAGCAACACCTCGACAGAAAGCAACCGGTCGTCGAAAAGAGCGCGCAATTTACAGTTCCTTATCCCCTATAACGAGGGAATACCATGTAGTATGTCTTACGCTCAATATTGCCCCGAGACGACACAAATTAATTATAGCTGAAAACGAACAGAGAAGCAGGCTTCGGGTTCAGCATTTTTCTTTTTCTTTCTTCAACCTCCCCGTCGCAAACATGGCCGGCAACGCCGACAAAGTCCTCGGCGACTTGTTCGCCGCCAACGAGCCCAGCGATCCTAGCACCAGCGCAGGCGCCAGGACCAGCAACGATGACGGCCGCACCCGCGCAAAGCGCCGGTGCCGACACCTACTCCGGCGGATGCCGGTGCGGCGGAAGCCGACCTCTACGGGGAGTCGGAGGACCACGGCGAAGGTTACCAGACCGGCGACGGCGACGGCGACGGCGCCAAAGATGAATACGGGAGCGCGCCCCACAAGGCCACCCACAACGCTTTGTTGGATGACGCCTTCTATGGGCTTGACCGCTGTTACGCCGACATCACCGTTTCGGTCGCTAGCTGTTTCGGCCGTCATGGTGGCGAGAGCAAACCGGAAGGCGCCTTCATCTGCTAGGCCAAGGTTTCCGCGCGCTCAACCAGGCCTGCGAAAGGCAAGCTCTTGTTGTACAAAGCACCAGAATACCTCACGTCCAGTACTGCCACGAGCTGGGCGGCGGAGGACAGGCTCCATGAGCTAGCAAGGATCGCGCTCTTGCAAGTGTCGGGGGCCCTTCTCGGAAAGATGCACGCCGAGGGCTCAGTGGAGACGCTCTACAGGAAGCCGTGGGGAGCTCGGCTGAGCGAGTAGATCCTTATCCGCATGAAGGCATTCTTCGCCAAGAAGAGAGGGCGCTTGGCAAACACCCTCAAGGCGCTCGGGCCAGCCATGTCCGCGCTAAAGTCATTTTGCAACACCAACAACCTCAGCGCCGACCCACTGGCGGTGTTTGAAGGCGACAGAGAACTGATAAATGATCACAGCACCAAAGAAAAAGCTCCCAAACCCTCTGCCGGCGACGCTGATCGCGCGCTGCGCTTCTACAACGCGTCGACGCACATCTTGCTTGTGCTCAGCATTTTCAAACTATTGAGGAAAGCGGCTGCAAAAGATCAACCGGATCGCCCGCACTTACGGGCCACTGTATTAAACGCCGTTATCACGCACCAAAGCTGATTCGACAAAATGGCCTGCTTCTGAAACGCCTTGGGCCTTGCGCAGGAGGCTGTGGTCAAATTCGAGACACCGGCGTTTCCCGTCATGGCCGCGACTGTAGTTGGCCACATGAAGGCAGTCATGAAAATCGCAGTTAACACCTCGTGGGAGTCTACGATAGTCAAGTTCGACACGGTCGCGGGCAACTGGCGCATCGTCAACGCGCTTTCGACCTGGATCATCCTTGGAAAGGTGGACAAATTAAAGCCCGGCGAGCCAGAAGCGACATTAGAAACGGTGAACGACATGGTTGCCTGTGTCACCCCCTACACGCGCCAGATATCCTGGGCGGACACCGTGACCTGCATCGCCGCGCTCAAATTTCAGGCGCTGGCCGATCTGGAGTTGGAAGACTCCCAGGCCATGCCGCCGAGCGCCACCCAAGGCGGCTCGCAGGGAATTGACAACAACGCTTTGGACAAATCCGAGGCCGCATGCACCTTCTTCGAAAGAGAAAATTCCAGTATCACGCCTTACAAAGTCTAGGGGGCTGTTGCGACGCTCGCCGACAAAGTCTAGCTCCCAGACTCCGACCAATGGAGCGACGACCAGTCGACCGAAGCGGTACGGCTCTGTTAAGCCCTCGCCAAGAGTCGCATAAGGATCATGGAGTCGAGCGAGCGTAACTTACGACCGCCTTGTGTTACAAGTCTTTGTGCAGCTTGAAGCTGCACAGAGACGTGGAACATAAGTCTGTCTGCATGATGCCCTAGAAGCTCAAGGAGATTATTGCGAAATACAAGACGAAGATCTGTGCGCGCGACGGGCCCATCTCCATCCCCTGGGATATGGTACCCAAGGCAAGTATCTTCGCCATGAATGGGCATGATCACAGGGTGAACATCATTCACTTCTTCCCGCCGACCCAAAATCTGCGTCGCGCAACTGGGTCAGACCTCGAGGAGGAGCGCAAGGTGAAGTACCGCACGCAAGCGTAAGTGGACGGCAACGCGTTTGCATGGTTCTTCCAGACGCTTCGAACCCTCGTGCATTTCATGCCCTCCATCTTCTTTTCCATCGGAGAGCGGGATGAATAGCGTAACAAGGTCATGGAACTCTTGCGTAAGGCCGATTAATTGATCGCTCAACCAACTTTCTCCTGGCGGTGGATTCCACCTTCACGTGGTAACATTACGCCATCTCCACCTGGGCCTCCCAACAGGACACGCGCCTCCTGGGCGTCGGTTCGGAGCGCCGCCCTTCCATTATGGAAATCGTCAACGTTTGGGAAATCAAAGTCGGTCTGCTACAAGTCTTCGGGCAAATGAAGCAGGGGCTGTGCCAAAGCACATGCGCTTAAAGCAGCATACCGTACGCACATCTTGCGGTGGTCAACTCCATGCTCCTCCACCCACCCAAAACAGCCTGTGACGCTCAGGGGTAGGGGAAAAAGCCTCGCGCAGCGCAAGAAGGATGCCCCGGCCTCCTCTGACGCGGAAAATGATCGCGCGCGCATCCGCGAGGAGACCGACGTGGATTGCGCCCGCCCTGTCTGCGACTACGACGCGCGTTGTGCCAAGTTCTTGCCTTAGGGCACAGCGCTCTCCGCATCAGCATGCACATGTTCCCCAGAGACATCATGCACGCCGAGGCAAGCACCCTGGCGGTAGTGGGTGGCAAGCTCGATCTCTCGCATGAAGAGAGCGACGCCAGTCACGCCCTGCGCTCCAAGGCCCTGGACGGAAAGAAGAAATTCCCCCCTCAACTGCGGCGGCATCCACAGGGCCAAACGAAGAGGCCGCGGCGATTGCTATGGAGGCGGCAGCGGCCCGCCGGGCGCTTGACTGCGCGTCTCGGCATCACCACTGGTGGCATGGCATGTCGGGCAAATGGTCAACCAACCTCCAAGCCTCCAGCACATGCGAGGCTGTCGGTCACCGACAGCCGGTACGGCAGGCACGGTGCCCACTTTGTAGAGAATGTATACAAGCTGCAGGTAGCGCCGCGGCTGGATATTGAAGAGAAGTATGAAGTCATCGAAAGTGGTCTGCTGCGCACATCGCCGCCTCCAACGGCAAAAGCGGCGGCCGTGCCGTTCAAACCGATCGAACGCTTATGTGGCCTGCACGGATACATCTGCCAGTTTATGCCAAACGTAAACTCGCTGCACAACTTCTTCAAGTCACTGCAAAAGCCGCAAAAAAGGCCAGCTGAGACAATCGTCTTGTGAGCAAGGAGGGTACAGCGGCCGGCTATATAAGAGTGATACTAGACCGCTGCATGCGCAACGAGTTCTCAAAGCCACTCCGCTAGTCCACTGTCGTGTATGGCGGGCGGCTGGGCCTCTCCGCCGACGCTTGCATGAACATAAACCGCATGTAGGGAGGCGACTGGGGCTCTCTATCCGGGCATGACTACGCCATGGGGGACTGGCCGGAGGCCGTGAAGATGTTGAAGAGAAGATGATCTCGATCGTCTTCCTCGAACTTTACGCTTTCCTATACGGGGCGCGGATTGCGCTCGTCCACCGCGAGGAGTGGGCCTTTCCGCCCGCGTCGGAGCGTTTCCGCCTAGTCCGCCGATCCGGCAATGAGGCAGTGTACTACCTCACGGCATCGAGGCTCGTAACCAAGCCACTAATTCGCCTATGCCTACCATCCTCTGCGAGTTCTATCGCGATTTAATCGTCTCGCTGCTCGCGTACCACATCGCGGGCGAGAACAACCATGGACCCGACTCGATTTCTCGCGATGACATGGAGCGCGTCGCTCGCAAATACCTGAAGAAGAGCATCCCCATGCCCATCCAACTCGAGCCCTGTGCGGTGTGGGAGAGATATTTGGCTCGATCCATCCAAATACTCCCTCAATGGAACACCCAGAGGGGTAAAGGAGAGTGGACGAGATGGTGAAGGCCACCGAGGAGACCGAAGAGGAGGCGGAGCCCCTCGAATCAGAGCGTCACGCCCTTCAGTAAGATCTCGGCAACAGCTCGCGCTCCAACCTCTCTAGCTAAGAAAACAGATAGGCCAGGGACGCCGCACAGCCCGATAGAGGCAAAAAGCCACCTCGGCGATCAAGTTGTTGAAACTTAACATCCCGCGCGCTAGTTAAAGATGTAACACGCAAGCTTGTGCAAAATAAAAGAGCACGTTTCTACCACTGGCCAGAAGCCTCCATCTACCGGGAGTGCCCAACGCGCGACGCGCGAAGAGCGTGAGAGTCATCCGCGCACGCTAAGAAGTTCTCAAGATGCGCACAAGTCGATACACAGCGCACGAGGGCACAGAGTGCAACGCATTGTAAGCACTGACGTCTAGCTCCTGTTTTACAGAGTTTGCAACTCACTGACGTCTAAAGCATACCACAAAAAGATGACACTGTGTGTCACCTTCCCCTGACAGTGTCGCGAAGTGTAAGTACTGGTAAAAGCGGTTAGCTATCCGAGACAGTGGCTCCCGCGAGAGATAATAATAACCTGCAACGGTCTTATACAAGGCAGAGGAGAGGGGCCTCCCTTTTCCGCACGCCTTGCGTGGGAAACGCGCCAATGCGTCACTTAGAGAAGCCACGCGCTTCACATGCGAGGTATAGTGTGACAGCAAAGAGGGCACACAGCCGTCACCCGCAAAAATGTGCAGGGTCATCATCTGGACTGATGGCAACGCCGAGCTGTGCCGCCTTTAGGGCTCATTCCTCACACCAGGAGGGTCGAGCTTGCGGATACGAAGCTACTCCGCAGAGCGCGTTCCACAAGCCTACAGCACCGTTCCAGAGGCTTATCAGCAAGTGTTCATCGCCAACGCACCGGTGCCTTCCACCACAACAACGCAAGGAAGCCACATGCACTTCGTTGTGGAGTTCTGCGAGGAGACGGGCATCGACCCGGATAATTTCGCCGAGAACTCGCACCCCTCCACAGAGGATCTGCAGGAAATAGACGGAGAGCAAATCGACTTAAAGCAGAACTCCTCACGGGCGCCGAGGCTTCCGTGCAAGAAGAATGTTGACGGAACCCGCTAAGTTCGCAACACAATTGGCTATGCTTCTAGTTGTGTGTCAACCGCGCGGCTCTACTATAAGCGCCGGTTGCAACGCACGGCAGGTCTTTGCGACCCCAAGAGGCGCTCGAGCATGTGCATGATCGAATTCACTAAGGCACTGGACAAGCTCCAGCCTGAGCCTCAGCCGACGCGCACGCAAATTATGGCCGAGCACAAGCTCGCCATGCGCGAGCAGCGTGACTTGCAGGGCAGCGACCTGAACGTCGTCATGTGGTCAATCGTCAAAACCTGCTGGGTGGTCATCAAACGCCTGGGAGATCTTCTCTCCTCACCAGAGGCGCGGGAACGAAACCCGGACTTCCGGCTCCACCGCGGGCGGATCGTAATCGTGGACAACCGCAGAGGGGGGCATGACATCGACATCAACCACAAGCTCCCCAAGCTGGATCCCACGAGGATGAAAGGCACGAATACCGCCTCTCCGCAGGGCCGGGTAGCGAGCATCTCAGCCCCGCCAACCGCTCAAGCGCCTCTTCCTGCGCGACGGTGACCCGAATAGCACCCGAAGGACATCGACATGGCGCAGAATCTTTTCTTCCGCGATCCAGAGACGAGGAAATGGATCTCGAAGATCGATTTTAGTCGCTAGATGTCGAAGAATATCGCGGCCGCCAAGATCCACCAGTATGTGGGAAAGGCACACTCGCTGCGCATTGGCGGCGCCACCGCACTCTTTGAGCTGGAGGCGCGGGGTCTTGAATGAGCTAGGCGGGTGGGCATCGGAGGTCTTCCGACACTACGTGCACCTCTTTCGCGAGCAGCGGTACGTATAAATGCGCTGCATGGGCCAGCAGAGCCTGTCCGGCACTTTCCCTTACCGCAACCTGCCCATCGGGCGGGTGCGCTTGAGGAAGTAGCGTAAGAGGCAGCGCCAGGAGGTGCGGGAACAAATTCGCGTCTTTTTCATTTGCGACGTGATGCAAGCACTTCTGAAGCCCCGACTTGGCAGCTAGGGAGTGGGTATTGACGCCAGTATCGTCAGCACATATCTCAGCGCGGCTGCTGATACAACTAGCGCCGCCGGCGTGAGCGACATCGACTTCTCTTTAAAGCCGTATTGCTGTTGCTCGTCTGGACTTTCGCTCACTAGTCTCTCGGTCGTCCCCATCTCTAATACCTTTCGGAGAATGAGGATGAGCCGCAACGGGCGATGATTTTCAGTAACGCTATCATGCCTTTCTTCTTGAAGATGGGTATGAGGATGGAGAAATCCCAATCCTTCATCACAGACTGCAGCCTTGCTCCTGCCGCAAAAAGTTCGTAGAGGAGTTCCACGAAGGCGGCTGAAAAACTTTGGAGCATCCCCATCGGCACTCCGTCTGGCCCAGCCGCCTTTACTTTCTTCCTTTTACGTATCGCCTACCAGAAGAGTTTTTCCATCTCTCTCGGCAGCGTGTACTTGCGGAGTGCGATAAGACGTTGTTGATTCGGCTTATCTGCAAAGAACTACGTGAAATCTCTGGCCTTCAGCTCGTCGCCAAGTCTTCTCGCGTCATTCGACGCAGCGTGGATCTTCTCAATCCTTGCTGCGACGTCGGGGAGGAAGAGCGCGCTGGTTTTCTTTCGCAGGCTGTCCACAACGACCTGCTTACGGAGGTGCGGCCTTGCTCTCACGAGGCGCTTGATCTCACGATCTAGGCGCCTCTTCCCCACCCAATGTGCCGTTTTTCCATCAGCGCTCAGCGCTCGTCTGACGAGATTCGATCTACACTTGGCGACGCTATCATCTTTCGCCGACCACACAACTGTGTGGCGCTGGGTAGGTGGCTTTACCTTTAGCATCTTGGCTTGCGGATCAAGGCTTGCATCTCGTCTGTATGTGCATCGAAAGATACCTTCGATCCGCAGGCCCTCAATTTTTCTGCCAGTATCGGTAGCTGAGCGTTATACTGCAGCGCTGCGGCTTCTACAGCTTCGTCCATTAGTCTGTGCGGCGTGGGTAGTAATACTTCCTTTGCACGTCCGCTCGGTTTACTGCGCAGCCGGAATATCATCGTGATCTGGAGATTATCACTTGCACACGCGGCTGAAGAGGTGAGGATTGTCGGGATAGGCGGCATCTTTCCTTACCAGCCCGAGATGAGCATGAGGTCGATGGTCGATCTCGTCATGCTTCCATCGTTCGCCGGGAATGGGTAGGTGACTCCTCTTGGCGCTCGCAGAGAGAATTGATCCTGGCGCTGCTGTCTTCCTCTGCCACTCAGTAGTCTGTTTGCAACCTCTCGAACATCATCGTGGGGCTCTTTCCGATCCAGCGGTTTGATCAAAGTTTGTAGCGCTGCCGCCCCTCATTTTTCCACTGTGTCTCCACGATGGGTGGCTTGCGTTGAGAACTCCACAAACAATCATGCGCCCTCCTTTGGCTCTAAGGCGCTTGAGCGCTGAGATACAAACCGACGAATCTAACGTTTGCGTAGCGAACATTCAGCATCTGCCGCTTGTTTCCCTCTTGGGTCCTATGACTCCTAGGCAGGTCTTTTTGCTTTGCAAGGATGCGGATCCCATGCTCGGCCTGCCTCTCCGGAAGTTCTTGTGTGCTGGCATGGAGATCACACTCCCTGAAAATTTCAGCGGAGGGATGATTCCGGACTCGAATCTGCTCTGGAGAGTCTCGCACACGAAGAGCACATCTATCTGTTCGTGTACGAAGAGGTTTTCGGAGTCATCCGCCCTCTGCGAATAGCTGTTCACATACCAGGATACTAGCTTCATCTCAACTCTATCGTTCTCCGCGTTCTTTCGCGCTCTTGCCTCATCAAGCATCCTCGCTTTCAAATACTATTTCCTCCTCCGTTTCACCCCGACCCCCCCTCGGATAGCCCCGCGCCCTCATTTGACGGTGGGGAAGCTGTTGTCCCTTTGCTGCTCGTGGGCAGCTGTGCCCTGGGATCTGGTGGTGGTTGGGGATAAAATCTCCGGGTGCAATCCGCACTCGCGACAAAATCATCCTGACAATTGGCAGTAAACACCTGCGGGAACCCTTCTTCAATTCCAGTACACTTCTTCTTGTATAATAGCGTCACGCCTCGACCAAGTTTTCCCCTGTTTAGCGTGCGCGTCAGCGCTCGGTGGGCAAAATATGCGTTGCGTCGTTGACGCTGCTCCTCACTGCTGCCGTCACGACGAACTAACATACCCTCTATGGAGTAGTTGTTGAAGACCGAGTGACCCACCTTGATCAGGCGCACAATGACTGCTTGCGCTTAATGTCGAGGAACAAGTAGCTCCACTCTGTCTTCCTGCATGTAGCGTATCTGCGGGCAGTGCCGATCATCGCTGAGGATGTTGCGAAGATTCCTCCTCAGGATGTCAGCCTTCTCGTGCTCCATGTCCTTCACGCAGATATCAACAAGTTCGCCTGCGTCATTTCAAGGGGCTCTGTGCCTGGGACTCGGCGTCTTTCTCTGTGTGCTTAACGTTTCCTTCATCTTCTTAGCGTTGAGTGCTTCTGCATAGGATTTACAAAATTTCTCCTTATTGATATTGCTATCGATAACACTCGCTTTGTTGGTTGTAATCTCCGGCTGTCCCCCATCGGCCTTCGCCGCACTCAACAATGGCCAAGTTGGCATTTTCCGTGCCGCGGCGACACCCAACACCGGGTGAAAAGCCGGCATGTGCGTCAGCGGCGCCTCCGCTGTGATGATCTGCATAATGTCTTTCTCGCTGAAATATTGGTCAGTGTCGCGGCAGCTCACGGCGGTAGTCAGGTTCTGCTGCATGATGGTGAGGTTATGCAGCAGTTTCTTCTTAGATTTGTCGGTGTTTGCCATTCTCGTCGCCAGCGCCGCTTGCGCCGCTTTGTGTGCTGCCGCCTTTTGATCCATCATTTTCACCGTGTCAATGTTGATCGTGATGCTTTCCGTGGTCAGCGCAATGGCCCTGTCGTGCCTGCCATTGATAGTTTTCTAAAGGAAATTTATAGATCACAAGCCAATTCCTATTTATAACGTTTCGTCGCGCGACAAATAACTAGTATCAAACAAAAACTAGATGTTCAGCATTCGTTAAGTTTATAACCATCAGTATATTTTTAAATATGCTTTATTTAAAAATAAATAAAAGCTGCTTTCTGTACAGAGAACAAATACTAAAAAAAACTTGCTGCATATTCAAATAACTTTAACACATTTATCGCTAGAATTTGATTCTTGAGATCCCTCATTTCAATTTTTGCTTTTTTTAGTAAACTATTTTTTTTGTTTGATTTTAGGTTAAATAGGGGGTATGCCTGAAGGAATGTGTGGATGTTGTTCCATGAATTTTGATGGTGATGTTTTTATTTAACGGAACTAATTTTTTGTATACATTCTTGTCATCATGTCACAATATGACAAAGTAAGAATCGGTCTACTTTGCAGTAAGTACTGTTACGTTTGCGTCAGTCAACTTAAGTATCGTCAGTGGATATAAGGAATCTACTGAAGCCTACCATTTAGTAAAGAACTATCTGTTTACCTGCCAAACAGGTTGTGAGCATATTTCAGCCTTTGTGGAAAGTAACAACGTAAACATGTCAAAACGTGTGGTCAAACAATTAGACGAAGGAGCCTGAGAAACAGACAACAGAAATCTTTACCAATATCACTTCTCCAAGTGATATCACTAGCAAAAATTTCCGATTGAAGCGTGGCAAATTTAGCACAGAGCGTAATAGACACTGCACAAAATAGCGCAACTGCAAAAGCCGAAGCAAAAACATAAAGCAGCCATCTGGGCAGACAAATCGAAACTGAGGGATTGATTATTCTCGAAAGTAGGATGAGAAACTATGACTCCCGGAATTCAAACTTTCGGAACGAATTAATGAAAAGAGATTGTCTGGATACAATCAAATTTCATCGCAACCCAAACGAAAAGCTGTCGGTAGTGGTAAACAAAACTGTAGCTTTATTTCTAAAGAAAAGCGTAAACAGAAACCTCCTGCAGATGATTGAAGATAAGAGTGCTTACATCACCTACAAAGAATTGGTGGACAAGGCTCCCGAAAAAAGTTCTATCGTGCGTGCTATACTTTCTGAAGCAACTGATGTCAGTACATATGACTTAAAGTCATATGTTATAGAGCACCAAGATATCCCCAGTCGCCTGATGAAAGGAGATCATATGGGATCAGCAGAAGCTTCAACGCACTCTGCGCACTTGAAACTTCTATTGGATGGGCTGGCGCCAGAACAAAAATTATCGATGAAATATCTTTTCAACATGGAAAGACAGAAGCAAAGAAACAGCAAAAGATGGTTTTAAGGTGGGACTAAACTTTTTAATGACCTATGTACCAGCGACGGCATACTGGACGCAGCAGATGCTCTCGGAAAAAACCAAGACAAACCTAAATCAAATGCGGACAAGTGCCCAAAACACCCGTATCTATTTCACATGTGAGCTACATGTGATCTAACCCCTAACACAACAGACCCTATAGGGATAGACAAGCGCAAAGCAATTAAAATGGCTCGAACGGCAAGTGGATTAGGTGGTTTCAAACAAATTCAAGGTAACAAGGTCACCAAGGACGATGAGAGCAAGGCTCTCAAGGCTCAACTAGCTGCAGTGACTCAGGCGGGTAAGGTATAAACAGAACCTAACGCCGAATATTCAGTTGCTATGTTTGCTGCACTACGAAGTACTCTAGAACCTATAGCAGCAAATTCAGTAAATGGCCCTATGTCTGAGACCCACTACAAAATCGCAACATGAAACATAATAGACAGTGGCGCTAGCATGTCCTTTGTCAGAGATCTCAGCGCTTTTTGAAATCCTATGAAACATGTGAGGTCTCTTATTACAGCGGAGGGACACATAACAAAAAGCACACACTCGGGAAAACTACAGATTACTGAAGGTTATCAACCTATTTTTGTGTCAGCGCTTGTCGTCCCTAGCTTCAAAGATAACCTTATGACTGTTGGGAAAATGCCTAAACCGCACAATGTAATGTTTACAAGCGAAGGATTGTTTCTACAAGACAAGAGAAATCCTAAGCAAAATGCTAAGTTAATTGGAGGCCGCAGCTCAGATATCCTTTCACAATTAAAAAAAAGAGAACATAAGTGGTAACTCGTCATTGCACGCTACACCTGCAACGCTAAGAATACCAGCCAATATACCGCTACACGACACATTCAACCACTCCAACCCAAACATAGTCTAAGACTTCAAGCGCCTATACCCCAACTCCACAGCATATATACTCAACAAACTCAAAGATGAAAAACAAGTTAGTCAGAAATGTACACCATGTGCAATAGGCAAAGCTAAACACAAACCGTTCGCGAAAGTTGGGTAAAATGGGCTTGACGCTCTTGGTGCTTTATCCACCGACATAAGGGGGCCAATAACACCACCTGATCAAAACGTCAATGTCTATCTCCAGCTACTGGTGGACGCGGCAACTGGTCACATGCAAGCCTTCCCGATGAAAAAAAGTGAAGCTGCACAAGCAATCAAAAGAAAAAGGAGGCTGGAGCTGGCGGAATGCAAAACTGTCCAGCGATATAATTCGGGAAATGGAAAGAACAGGGAACAAGGGCTCTGTTGAAGGAGCTCAAATCGAAGGGGAATAAAGTAACATCAACATTTCCAAATGGCTCACAGCAGAATTCGATAGTCGAGCGCACATTTGGAACATTTTTTGCTGTTACAAGGGCGGCTCTCGCAGCTAGTGGTCAATTTTAGAAATTCTGGTCGGTCGCTTGCTTGGATGCCATAGATAAAGCAAACTTTCTACCAATCAATAGAGGCAGCGGACAAACGCAAAGTTCAAACGCCGGCATCAAAGGCAAACCTATCAGAGCTAAGCATCTCCTGCCATTTTGGCAGCATGGCTTCGTCGTCGACACTACCCCCAAGAAGAAACTTGAGGAACTGGCGCTGAAAGCCCGGTACCTCAGGGCAACTTAGATAGCACAGTATCTCGTCTTGATACCAGAAAATGCAACCACAAGGCTGGTGAGGAGCTCTGAACTTCTTCTGCCAGCCAAGATGAAAAATTTGATTCAAAAGGAAAACCAGAAGTGAAAAGATTGAAGCTGAAGAGTATGACCCTTGTTGTGATTGGATCATGCATCCGTCCAAAAAATCACTGCGATAAAAGATCATAGATGGCGTGCGAAAAGTGCCACCAACGCAAGTCTCAGGTAGAAAGCCAACATTCATCCACTAGCAATTTGTCTTTGTAACAGATGGCCATGTAAAAGCAGCGGTAAAGTATTCTCACACAACAAACGAGGTAAAAACGAGTCAGAATTAATCTCAAGCAGACCACTTACCACAGGAAGAAACTGCAGCATCAGCACCTTCATTCCCAAACTTGAATGGGCCTCTAGCAGAACAATCAGCCATGCAAAAACACAAAAGCTTGCATGCTTATCTTGCTCGAGATGCAATAGACATCATAAACAAAATATCTCCAACGCAGCCAACACCGAGAAGTTTGTCAGATGCAATACAGACAGTCGACGCCTCGGCTTGGGCAAAAGCATGGGACGCGAAAGTGTTGAGGCACACCGACGATTTCAAAACGTGGACTTTGGAAGAGCAGCTAGTCGAAGACAGACATTTGCCCTACATCATGAAGTTTCGTTCAAAGACAGATCAATACGGGTGTTTAGAGAAGCTTAAAGTTAGATGTGCAATTCGAGGGGATAGAATGCGACCCGGGTTAGATTTCGACGAAACAAGGACAGAATCGCACATGCCTTCGCAGGCGGGGCGTCTATTGCTGTCCGCCGCGGCGCGGAAGGATACGTAGTGGAATCTTGGGACGTATCAGGGGCCAACATGAATGCGCCCAACAACACACGCAACCGAGTAACCATGAAGCACCCACCTATGGCCGACGGCAGCTACTGAGCGCCGTGTAGTGTGTGTGCGCTACGATGAGCCATTCATGCAGACCCAGCGGCGAACGCGTAATGGTACACGTGGCGTGAACATTGGCTCAGCAACTGGGGATAGAAAAAAATGCTCGCAGAACCATCCATGTTCTGGACCGCATCTAAGAACGGTGTGGCCAGAATGGAAGTCAATAATGACGATTTCCTGGTAACAGCATGTTAGAAAGAGCTCACTGGCCATGGCAGGAGGGCACGGGTTTGACTCGGCTCTTTACTAAGGAGGCTGTAACAGCAATGTAACTTATTGTCACGTGACAGTGGAACTCTTTTGTGATGATACATCGACTACGTGCAGTATTTCTGTGTCGATTGACATGTAGGAAGTTTCCCATCTGATAATGTGGGTTTTCACCTCCGAGTACTCTGATATGTACTTTGGGTTTGTTTTGTAGAGGGCGAGATAGCAACGTCAGAAAGAAGGAGGATTATCGTTTACATAGAAATGATCTAATCCGATGCCGAGTTGTGATATTTTAAATAGCGCTTTCTTTGGCCGTGACTAGGCTAATTAATATTAAACTATCTCTAGCTAGACCTCGACTTGAAAAATCTTTCCAAGTACTCTAAAGATCTTACATCGTAGCTTGGGTTTGATTTATGAAAAAACCGCCTGACTGAGAGCTTCAGCTAAAGAGAAAAGCGAGCGCTGAGCAGCCCTTCGGCAATTTCGAGATGTTGGGGGAGGAGATGAACTTTAAGTTGGAAAAGTTCTCCGGAAAGCGCGGCGAGGACTTCGCACTATGGAAGCTACGGATGCAAGTCATTTTAATTGGCAAAAATGTTTGGAGCGCAGTCGGCCCAGTGGAACAGGCAGCCCAAGGAGAGACCTCGGAGAAACAGGAGACGAGGAAGGGTAAAGCCATTATGCTTACAGTTAATTTCCTAGGAGACACGCCGCTGTGAGCTGTGATGGCCGATGGGGCAGATTGTCCGAGGAATATGTGGCGCAAACTAGAAACCCGCTATGCATCTTCATCAGAAACCGCGCACCACATAAGAAACTAAGCCGGGAAGGTATCGTTACGATATACATGGCCGAGCTTGATGCGTTGTATTATCGATTGGAAAACAATGGGGAAAGTAACCAGCGAGCCTACCAAGATTGATAAGTTACTAACCAGCGTTCGCGAGGAGTACAATAGCATTTCTGCCGCTTGGAGGACGCAAGTGAAAGATGAGCGCTGCTGGAAAGAGATCCAAGACCTCATGAAGAATGAGTACGAGCGCTTGGAGCAGACAAGGGCGCCAAGGGTGGAAGAAGCTCGGGATCCAGAGTGCTGCACACAAAGGAACAGCGCCGAAATGAAGTCTGCCACAACTTTTAGAAGAAGGGCCATATCCCGAAGTACTATATGGCGAACTCAGCTGAGGACGAGCCCGCCAATTCTGATTCAAATTCGAGTGCAGGGGGATCACAGGAGCGGGATCCGGAGCGAGGATCTCGATCTAGCGCCCGCAAGACTAGCTCTTCCAGAGTGAAGCTTTTAATGGATCGCACGAGCAGCTATTCTGATAGAACCGCATTTGTACTAGACCCTGGTTCTTCGAGGCACTGCATCGAAGAACGAAGTGTTAACCACGTGGCACGTGGTTAACACTTCGGAGATCCTATCTAATTTCAAAAAAGTATCGAAGCATGAGGTGTTCACTGCGAACGGCCAACGCTTGGAGGGAGAACTCTGTGGCGATCTTCAGCTGATTTTGATCGCACCAGATAGAGATACTACCTTCGTGGAATTTTCGAATGCTTGAGTCGGCCCTGGATTGTTGGACAACCTGATATCAGTTGGCTGTTTAGCTGAGAAGGGCGTACACTGCAAATTTACAGCAGACTTTGCTTACTTGCTCGACGCGGCGAACGAGGAAAACGTGCTCGTTGGATATGGTGAATCCGGTGAAGATGGTCATCGCTACTTGGTAAGTGAAACCGTTTACAGAGTAAGGCTTCGCTGGTGGCGCCATCTGAAAGCCTGAACTGGAGACTATTCTTGCTATCGATTTGGTCGATGGCCTGAAGGTGAAGGGCAAAGCAGACAGAATCGATTGTAAGTCTTGTGCGGCAGGGAAAATCACCAGGGGCCCGTTCAAGGGATCAAATGATTCAGCTGAAAAAGTCGGTGACGTCATGCACTCTGACTTAGCGGGACCTAAGCATGATACGCTAGGTGGGAAGCGGTACATGGCGCCTTTTATTAACGAGAAAACGTGTAGCTCCAAAATTGCACTGCTGGCAAAAAAAGCGACACGGAGAGTGCCTTTGCTGAATACCAAGCCTACTTTGAGAGGGAAAACAACTGCAAGCTGAAAGCGCTAAGGGTTGACTAAGGCCGAGAAAATAGGGTTATGTAATCTTATATGAAGAAAAATGGGATTACGCTTCAGTTTTCGGTTTCTTATTGTTCAGAGAGCTCTGGTCTGGAGGAGCGCTTCAACCGCACGATCTTGGACTTGGTGCGGAACATGCTAACTCAAAGTGGACTAGGGGAGACCTATTGGGGAGAAGTTGCTGCTTATGGAAACTATATTCGAGAGCGGATCATGACCAAAACTCCTGATGGAGAAGTGAAATCGCCGTTCGAAAGGCGAACAGGAAATAAGCCGAATTTGAAAAAAAATATCATTTTTTTTGGCTGCATGGCTATGGATCACAAGGCCAAGGCACAAAGAAAATCTAAGCTTGAAAGCCGTAGCTGGAAGGGTATTTTTCTGGGTATCACTGAAAATGGGTTGTTTAAAGTGCTTGAAGAGGATTCTGACCGCGTGCATATAGTCAGGAACGTGCGCTTTGACGAGAAAACGTTTCCCGCGCAAAATCCCCGCTCGAAATTTTCTACATTTACTTTTGCTGACAGTGACGGCAGTGAATGCGATACTGACCCTGAGGATAAAACGCTACCGGAGCTGCAGAGAAGCGACTCGGAAAGTGCCTCCGGAAGTGAGCCTGGAGGTGATTCCTGTGAAGAAGACTCTTAACCAGAATCATAAGGAGACTTGTCAGACTCTGAGTACAAATACAGCTCGGTAAGTCGCCCCCATGACGTCCCTAGGTCCAGTACCCGCATTCGCAGAGCTCCAGCGAGGTTCTAGGCGAGCAACATTAAGTGTTTGAAGCTGAAGCCGGGAACCGAGGATGAGCCTACTCTGAAAGAGGCCTTTAAACGAGCTGACGCACAAGAATGGTTAGCGGGCATTCATGAAGAGGTCCAGCAACTGAAAGAGCGCAAAACTTGGCGTCTCATAGCGAGAAATAAGGTACCTAACGGAAGCAAAATCCAGCCTGGTTTGATCAAACTCAATAAAAAGCGTCTCGAGGACGGTTCCGTTGACAAAAGAAAGGAAAGAGTTTGTACCGGTGGCCACAAACAGCAGTACGGTATCGACTACGATCATCGGTTCATGATGAAACCTTTGCCGCTGTGATCGATTTCCAAACCGTGCGCCTCATGCTATCAATTGCTGCGAAGAAGAACATGCTCGTGGATCACTTTGATGTGAAAGGGGCTTTCCTTTATTCAGATATCGATGCCGACGTCTATTTGAAGCAGCCTACTGGCTTTGAGGATGATCCGAAGATGAATCAAGTATGCAAGATTCTGAAAGGTCTTTATGGGCTGAAACAAGAAAGAAAGCCCTGGGGAAACAGAATGTCAACCGACCTCATCAGCCGAGGTTTCAATCAGATGCCGACGTGCCCAAGTCTATTTATTCACCCTGGGAAAGAAGTGATATTGATTGTCTATGTTGATGACGGATTGGCCTGCGCCAAGACTACTGAAGGGATTGAATTTCCTAAGCAGACGTTACGAGAACTGCATGAGATCACGGACCTTGGAGAAGCATCCTGGTTCTTAGTTTTCGGTGTAAGTCAGCATACAGAAGGGATCGCGTTGAGTCAGAGATGCTACATCGAAAGCACCCTGGAGAAGTTCGGCTTGACTGATGCACGTACTGCGCCTAGTCCGACTGAGATGGGAGCCTATGCAGATTTGCGAGAGAAAGGTGAATGCAGAGAAAGAGGCCATGGCGGGTGTACCATATCGCGAACTCGCGGGGGCATTGCTTTTTATAAGTACTCGGACATGTCCAGACATTGCGGTGTCCGTTATCCTAGCTGCCAGGAGGGTCGCAGATCCTCGGTACGTTGACTGGGAAGGAGCCAAGCGGACCCTGAGGTATCTCAAAGCAGCTAAAGACCTTGTGCTATTTATAGCCGTGAATGGTGCGTGGAACTCGAATCTTATGCGGATGCAGATTTTGCGTCATGCAGATTTTGCGTCAACCGCCAATCGGAGGTCTGCGCCTGGAAGCTTACTGCGTCTAAAACGAAGCACGGCTCACGACTGGGGAACGAAGAAGCAGCGCTGTGTGGCGTTGAGCACGGCAGAGTCCGAGATAATTTCGCAAGCAAACATGGCACGGTCTGTCCTGCACGAGCGGAAGGTGCTAGAATTTATTCGCTACCCGCAAGAAGCCGCTCAAGTACTCTACCAGAATAAGACGAGCGCAATCGGGTGGAGGGAAGAAGGCAAATTCTCGGCAAAGCCAAGCACGTTTAAGTCAAGTACCACTACCCGGCTGATCAAATACGCCTGGAAAAAATCAAAGCGTTGAGCATGTGCCAACCAAGGGGATGATTGCTGACAGTATGACAAAGATCCTGCGGGGCCCTGAGTTGAAGGACCTGCGTGAACTGATTGGGCTGATCGAGATGAAGGTAAAGGAGCCTGCGCCAAAGAAGGAGTGTAAGAAAGATCTTTCTGAGCTAATTGGCTATGGAAGGAGGGCACGGGTTTGACTCGGCTTTTGACTAAGGAGGCTGTAACAGCAATGTTACCTATTGTCACGTGATAGTGGAACTCTTTTGTGATGATACATCGACTAGGCGCAGTATTGCTGTGTAGATTGACATGTAGGAGGTTTCCCATCTGATAATGTGGGTTTTCACCTCCGAGTATTCTGATATGTACTTTGGGTTTGTTTTGTAAAGGGCGAGTTAGCAACGTCAGCAAGAAGGAGGATAATCGTTTACATAGTAGTTGTCTTAGCCGATGCCGAGTTGTGTTCCTTTACATAGCGCTTTGGCCGTGACTAGGCTAATTACTATTTAACTACCTCTAGCTTGACCTCGACTTGTAAATCTCTCCAGATTCCCTAAAAAGCTTACTAAGCTGACAGCGCGTCCAAATCTTCTTGCATCGGTTCTGTGTAGTACACAGAACCGACGCAAGAAGATTTGGACGCGCTGTCAGCACCATTGAAAGCTTGGAAAATTAAGATCCAAAAACTTTTAAAAGAGGACCCAATCAAAACAACAATTTCAAGGACAGAAAGAATGCCAAAAATCTCGGAAAATTCAAGTGAATAAATGGACGCGCAAATGAGCTTCCAGCACGCGGGGCAAAAATTCGAAATGTTACCCTGTGGTGGAATCCAAATCAGCAACCCAAAACTTATTCAAAATTTAATGGAAGAAATTGATATACTAGAATGTAACTCAAAATGAACACCGTTTATTGAAAACTCTGATCTGTCAGCACGACGCACGGAGGACGGAAAGGCAGATGTCAAAGATTTTCAAAATTCAATGGCTACACTGAGATTCATCGCTGACACGACGCATCCAGCCATTTCCGTGGATAGTTGGTGTACTCGGAAGGCACCTACAAGATCCAGCACCACGGCACGTAACAGCACTCAAGTCAATATATCGATACCTCAGCACAAGACGAAATCATGGGCCAAAGAATGACAAGAAGGGTCCACTGGAGCTCACATGCTACACAGACTCGGATTACGTAGCAGATCGGGGCACTAGACGATCAATAACCGGCTTGTTGGTACTTGCTATGAAAAAAACCATTGTATGGGCATCTGCGAGAATAGCAACAGTTACTCATTCGTCAACTGAAGATGAGTACATAGCAGCTGACACAGGGGCAAAAGTGCTGACGTGATTAAAATCGCTAGCAGAGGAGCTGCGGTTACCGGTAGCCAAGAGACCAGTATCACTACGCATCGACGAAAAGCCAGCAACCAAATATCACGAAGGAGTAATACTCAAGGATAAGCGACAAGATCTGCTGCTTCTAATTGACAACAAAGGTGCATTTGATATCGCACACACCAATGGTCCATCAAAGCGAACGAAGCACCTCGACGTGCGGCATCACTACATTCAACAGCAATTACACAAAAAATTACTGAGAATGACGCAAGTGCCGACCGATCAGCAATGGGCAGATGTTTTTACAAAAGGAGTGGACCGCGTAATCTTCAAGCAAAGTATGAGTAATATCGGATACCCAACGCAATAATATCAAGATGTCTACACACAGCAAGCACGGGGTGTGTCAATATGTCACAATAAGTCAAGTCTATGTTTACCATGCTCAACATCATGTCACTATCATCATGTCACAATATGACAAAGGAAGCATCGGTCTACTTTACAGTAAGTACCGTTACGTTTACGTTAATCAAATTAAAAACTGTCACTAGATATAAGGAATCTACTGACGCCAACAATTATTAAATAACTATATGTTTACCTGTCAAACAATTCTCTCACCATTATTTTATTAGAGGACTTATGTTTTCCTCTCTTCGTCGGGCTACATCTTTGGGGCCTGCGTCGTGGGCATAGTCTCACGCTTCTTCGCCTGTCTCATGATGTCCTCGATGATGCCCAGGCTTAACAATTGCTGTTGGCAAGTCCCGAAGGTCGCGGACTTGCCGCACTTGGTACCCTTCGCCGAGCCATGGCTCCTCGTAGTCGTCGTATCCTTAAAGTCATGTATTTTAGTAGAGATCTTGAGAACACAGCCTAGCTCTGCGCATTGCGCCATGATGCACGTCATCTAGGCGAAGAGGTGCTCGTATGACTCGAAGAACCTGCGGTCCATTCGTTCATTGTCGTTCGCCACATTACTGTAGCGAGACGCGTCCTCCTCGCTGATCGCCTTGCACCTGCCGTCCTCGTTTACAAACAGGTCGTCTTTTTCCTCTGTTCCTCCCTTTGTTTTTGGCATACTTTAGACGGCCTCAAAATGAGTGCCTATCGGTTTTGGCGTACTCACGCTGACCATCGTGCTCTTCTGCTTTTCCTCTCCTTTCGTCGTGACGTCGCCCGATGTCATCGCATTTGTGTTTGCCCTTGTCACTAGTATCTTTCCAATTGACGTAGCTTTGGGCCGTTCTGCTCCCCGTTGGCCTCCGATGGCTTCCGGGCCCAACGTATGCTTCGTATTTTCATCACTGCCCTTCTCCACCTGTAATTTTAGCTCTTCTGCGTCAACCATGAGGCCTGTTTTGCCGACGAAGTAGTCCTCAATGCATCTTTCCTTCGTCGTCATTGCGGCTTTTCCCGTATTGCCCTTCTTAGTGGAAACTTTTGGTTTCATTACTCTGTCGGCTTCGTCTCCGACCTTGTAAAGTTTGTTAAGCATTTCATTCTGCTTCATGGCCGTCGGCACTTTCCACCCCATTACGGATGTCTTCGCGTTGGTGCGCTGTTCATGCGAGATGAGCCGCTGCCGGTTGATGGCCATCGTGCCTTCATGTTCGTCGCCATGCTGAATTATGAGCTAGAGCTCAGCAATAATAAGGTCTCGAGGGTCCTGACGCATGTCGTCGCATAGCTTCATCATTACGACATCCTCATTACATTTCTTGCTCGCCCCTGCCCCTCTTTCGTGTCCTCTCCACGATGGCATCTTTGTCATCGTAGTCTAGGAGTTCTTCACCTCTTTCCTCCTTTGTATCTACTCCGCTCTCCGTCCTCTTCCTCATCTGCGCCTCCTACAGATAGTCTTCTTTCGCCAGTACAATAAATCCATCTCCAGTACCTCCTCTTCCTCCGTCACCTCTTCTTGTCGACTGTAAGAGGTTGTGAAGAGGGCCTTTGATGATGGGGCAGCCAGACGCAGCTTTGAGGTCCGTTAGCCTCTTACTCGCACCTATTCGTCTCACCATTTCACACCCTGCCCCACTACTCAACTCCTCGGCCGTCTCTTTCTGCGCTCCATACCTCACACCTTCCGTTCCAAGTTTCCCCAGCGGCCTCGCCTGAGCCGGTCGCGCGCTGGCAGAGCTCTGCCACCCATCTTCTCCTCCACCAGCTTCTCCTTAATTGCCATGAGGGCCATCGTCTCCGTGTCATCTATTGTCTCGATACGCAGAGCGCCGTTCGTGCGTGCGCCCGTCGCCTGATCGCTCGGCGCCGCGAGTTTTGCGACGTCGTCGGGTGCTGCCTGCGCCTCGCCCTCCAATGAGGACGCAACGGTCGGCGCAGGAGTGCTCGGGCGCGGCGCGGCGCCTACAAGGGGCGGAACGGGCGCCTCGGAGCTGACGAGGAGAGTGGGTAGGTTGTCGGTGCTGCTGCTGGTCACATTCGCATCGTCAGCCGTTGGGAATGGGGATTGGCGGAGCTGCTCGCGGGCGGACGTATCGGCGTCCATTTCTGGCGCCGCAAAGATGGAAAGGAAGCGCGTTGGGCCGCACGCCTTCTGGAGGCGGCTGCGATTTTCCTGCGGTTCGACGCGGCTCTCAACGTCGAAGGGCGTGTTTTTTCTTTTTTTCGCAGTGTCTCGCTTGAGATTGGTGAAGAGGGAAGCAAAACATTGTTCAACAATGGTTTCGCTATTTTCCCGGTTCAAACTATTTTGACAACAGCATTATTACTTTTCGCTTTTTTAAAAGAGCTTTTCCGGAATATCCTTATTGTTTCTGCGTACACCTAAACGAGTTCCACACTAGAGAGAGAGAGATCTAGTTTCAAGGCTTATGATAAGCAAAAGACACGGATAATAATAGCCTGAGAACCACCCGTTATCATCGTGATTGAAACCTCGAGACGTATAGTACTAAGTATCAGAAGAACCCTAAATCGCTTCTGCGTACCCCTGGAGAAAAGATTACTGTACTAAGTGTCAGAAGAACCCCTATCTTCTGCGTACGTTTGAAAAGAGAAAATAAGACAAGTCGCGAAGCTTATGGCAAGCAGCTGTATAAACATTTATTTGCCTGAGAGCCATGTATCCCGTATCGGGTGCACCCGTTTGGTTTCTACGTACACTCGGAAGAAGGTCCCGAAATCCAGGAAAAGGAGGAGAGGCGCTTTACAACAAGCAACGGTACAGACATTCCATTTTCCTAAGAGCCACCCATTGCATCCAGATTGGAATAACATATCATACTGTACCAAGGGTGGCTTTATAGAAATTTCTGATAGTCTCCAAGAAAAAAGAAAGCAGTATTCATCCTGGATTCGTGATCACTTATCATACTAAGGAAGTACGAACTCATCTAAGTTACTCCACACCAAGGATGCACTGAGAGGAATATAAGTCGGAACCTCCAGATAGGACGGAGGAAGCCTCAAACAGGTATGCCTCCAGAGTGACAAAGATGGATTCAAGACAAAAACCCTCTAAGTATCATAGAAAGACTAGAAGGCGCAGGTAGAATGCAGGGGTTGCGAATAGGTAGGCGCGAGAGTAGGTTTTTCAATTGAGTAGCCTACTTTTGATTCCTACTCTACTCGAATAGAAAAAGGAGTAGGCCGGTGGTTTGAGGTAGGGAGTAGGGAATAGGCAGTCAACAAGCCGGCTATAAATCTATTCAGGCTACTCAAGCCTATTCCATCAACTCGCGAGTAGGCGGAATAGGCCTGAGTAGCTACTAGGATAGCCTGAATAGCTCAAGCCTATTCCATCTACTCACG
>JAULCF010668913.1:0-10391 GCA_032361265.1 Devaleraea mollis | reverse complement strand
CCACCGGCCCGTCGGGTCGCGCCGAGACGGACCGCGCTGCGCCGTCCTTCTCTACTGCCAGTACTGCACTACCTTTGTAGTTGTTGTTGTCCGTCGCGGCGCGCCACTACTGGTCGGTGTTCCGTCGTGGCTTGGGCCTGTGTACGGCTCACTGCAATGCACCAAATTAAATTGCAGCAGGCCGCGCCAAGCAGTGTCACGCCAAGAAGTATCGCGCCGTCCGGTGCACCACCGCGGTCAGCTCGGCATGGTACTACCACGCCGAGTTGGCCGAGTCGTGTCACATGCTCTGAAAATGTACTAGTAAAGTGCTGTGAAACGCGCCTTTTTTAATGTGACCGGCAGCCTTCTATTTTGAGAAAGATGGCGAAAGAGATGACAAGCGCGTACGAGCACGGTCACTACCACCAGCACCAGCACAACTTTGAGTTTTGGTTTCAGTCACCCCTGCAGTGAATGTGACAGCTTTGATGGGTGGCCACGAAGGGTTTGTAGATCTTTGAAAATCTAAAAACTCTCGTCATCTTGTTATCTAAGTACCTTCTAAATTTATGAATAACACATATTTTGTTTCCAATTTATCATAAGAAATAGATGACAAGCGCGTACGAACGACCAACGACCACTTTTTCGAGTTTGGAATTTCTGGGCTGGGGTACCAAAGAGCTACGCTATAATATTATATAATAAAATATATTAAAAGTAATAATATTATATATAATATATTATATTATATAAAAAACGTGTCTGAAAAATCTCAAAACTACCACGGTTTCCAAAAACCGGCTTGCGGTTGAATATCTCGAAATCCACGAATAACTATGAGACGTTTTATAGCTCATTCGAAAGATTGGGACCCAGCGTACATCCTCCAATGCCTAAATCAAAAAAGCAATCGCCGTAAAAAATCTGATTTCTAAACCACACGCCATATATTTTATATTATAATAATAATATATATATTATTAATATAATAATATTATATTAAATTATAATAAATTAAGATTATCCCCGACTAGAACAGGAACTGAAAAAAAATGAGACCCAAGACGACGACGAAGTCAGTAAACAAACAGCGACCTAGCGATGAAACCATTTAAAGCATCAAGCCTGTTCAACCGTTGAGATCTTCAATACGATTCTTGCTTACTATCCCTTCATTCACTCGATGCGCAACCGTCCGTTCGTGGATGACAGCGGACCCATAAGCGTCCTGCAATTGGGCGAAATGCTCTACCAAAGTCACATCCCGAGAATCCGAGTCGCCTGCTTGGAGCAGCATCGTAGCGTGTTGCAGTTCCTGCGGACTAAAGCCGTAAAACTTTGACCCCGGATCATTGTTTATCTTCAAACTATCTTGAGGATTTGGAACCAAGAACTTACACGGGAATAAATCAGCGAAATCAACCTTTGCCCTCAACGCCTCCAGATAACGAGCGTCACTTACAAAGACGGCGAAATCGTCTCTTTCGACTAGGTACTTCTGTTCTCGAGCGGAGTACGAGACCATTTTCCGAGTGGTAGCTGTACAGTGTTCCATCGTGATCAAGGTGATGTTGCTGCAGAGGGTGACTTCGTCCAGTGATTTCAAGTCAGCACTGACTACAGGCCTCTGCCATGTTCCTCCACGGACAAGGGGCGTATCGTCAATACCAGAAAGCTGCCACTTGTCAACACTGGCAGAGTTTGTACAGTTCTACGCGGTGATGTCTTCAACTAATACCTTACAAAAGATGCCGCGTCCGTTCTGATTTTTCTGAAGCTCTTTTGAAGGGTAATCACTCCCAAGATCAGGCCCCGCCCATCTAAGTGATGGCTTAAGACCCATCACCGATTCAGAAACTTCTAGTGCTGTGTAATACAAAGACGGCGTATCACTACCTCCTGCCCCCCGTCTCATTAAAGGTAAAATCCAACGTCGATCATCGGTCGATGATCTACGTTGGCACTACCATCAACAAAGCCAACTTGTTCCGGAGCAGGCCCGCAGGCCGGATCTTGGCCTGCTCGATCGTGTTCTTGGCAGCGAATGATGAAGATCTCTCCCAACCCCATGTTGGGGAACCTCGAAACCACGAGAAGAAACCGGATTCACATGCGGTGTTGCCTGAACTGCGTCACTAACATCTTCACGACTTTCGGTCGACTTCTGAAGGTGGGATGAGCGCTCCGCCCCTTGCCGGTCGAACTCTTTCGCGTAAGGGCGCTTCATCGTCATACGGCAGGTCATCGAATATTGAATTTACTGAAACGACTGGCAATGCCCCATTCGCGACCGGGCTATGAATAGGAGCGATGAGGGATGCTTCAGCTTCTTCAATTTCACTTAGAGAGCCTCTGTTCTGCAAATAAATGACCCCAGGAGTGGCCCCTTCAATTTCCAAATAGTTAATGAAAGACAAGGCTTACAAGCGAGATTATTTGGCTAGAGCGGATGCTGCTTCTTGGCCTGTGCGATTAGCCCCATCTCGCGGTACAGCAGGCGCAGACGCTTCCAGCTCCGAAGCAGTGCCCTTGAGCTGTGCAGAGCTTGCGGCAGGTTCAACCCTGTATGTAAACGCATTAGCTACTGCTGAGGGAGCCTCTGGCTCTTCTGCCACGGAAGGTCCCAACGGCGTATTCGACGGTGCTGGAGCATATCTGAAACGAAACCTCTGCGTTGCATGCCCCGGGCCGACGCCACCCACAATCTCAGCGACTGGGGTGTCGCGCGCAGGCACATCGCCTTTAGCTGGGGCGACGCCATCCAAAACCTTTTTAACTGGGACCTGGCGCGTCGGAACAGCGCCATCGGCTGTGGTGACGCCGAAAGCGACCTTAACGACTGGGGGGACGCGCGCTGAAAAAGCGCCATCGCCCTGGGCGTCGCGCGCAGGCTCAGAGCTCTCCGGCGGGGCGACACCGGCAAAGACCTTAGTTACTGGGTCGTGAAGCGCTGACTCAGCGCCCTTCACTGGGGAGACGCCGGTAACGACCTTAGTAACTGGGGCCTCGCGCACTGGCTCAGCTTCCGTAACTGGGACGACGCCATCGACCAGCATTCCGACCGGGAGGTCACACACCGAAACCGAGTCAGCAGCTGAAGCGACTCCTCGGCTGCGGCAACACCAACCGCAATATTTTCGACAGGGGCGTTGTGCGCTGGCACAGAGTCTTCGACCAAGACGATGCAATCGACATACTAACGATTTGGGCGTCGCGCGCCTGCCCCGCGTCAGCAGCCGGGGCTAAGACTTCCGGCACGATGTCCTTGGCCGGGGCAAAAACAACCAAAACATTTTCAACAGGGGTCTCCCACATTATCTCCGCCTCCTCGGATGGGGCAACTCCAACTGTAAGATTTGTGACTGGGGCTTCATTCACAGGTACGATGTACTCAACAGAAAAACCGCCAGCCGTGAACTTTGCGACAGGGGCGTTGGGCGGTGGCACAGCGTCCTTGGCAGGGTTAATGCCATACGCAGTCATTGTTGCTGCGTCATGCGCAGGAGAAAAGTCCTTTGCCGTGGCAACGACAACCGCACCGTTTTCGGCTGGGGTAACACGCGCTAGCTCTGCTTTTAGGCCGAGGCAACGCCAAGTGCAAGCTTTGCGACTTAGGCGGCATGCGCAGGCACTAGGGCCTCGGCAATGGAAACGCCATCCCCAACCGTTTCGACAGAGGCGTCGAGCGGTGGCACGGATTCCTAGGCAGGTCCTTCGCCATCCGAAAGCTTCGTCGCTGCGTCATGCGCAGAAGCAAAGTCCTTTTCCGCGGCAACGACAACCGCAGTGTTTTCGGCTGCGGTAACCCTCGTTTGCTCCGCCTTTTTGGCCGGGGCAACGCCAAGTGCTAGCTTCGTGACTTGGGCGTCATGCGCAGGCACTAAGGCCTCGATAAGGGCAACGCCATCAGCAACCTTTTCGACAGGGCCGTCGAGCGGTGGCACGGCGTCCTAGGCAGGGGCTTCGCCATCCGCAAGCTTCGTTTCTGCGTCATGCGCAGGAGCAAAGTCCTTTGCCATGGCAACGACAACCGCTTCGTTTTAGTCTGGGGTCACAGGCGCTAGCTCCGCTTTTTCGGATGGGGTAACGCTAAGTGCAAACTTCGTGACTTGGGCTACATGCGCAGGTACGAAGGCCTCGGTAAGGACAACGCCATCCGCAATGTTTTCGACAGAGGCGTCAAGAGGTGGCACGGCTTCCTAGGCAGGGGCTACGCCATTAGAAAGCTTCTTCGCTGCGTCATGCGCAGGAGCGAAGTCCTTTTCCGTGGCAACGACAACTGAAGTGTTTTCCGCTGGGGTCACACGCGCTAGCTCCGCATTTTTGGCCGGGGAAAGTCCAACAGCAAGCTTCGCGACTTGGGCGTCATGCGCAGGCGCGTTTTACTCGGAAAGAGCAACCTCTTTGGCAAGGGAAACTTCAACCGCAGCCTTTTAAACAGGGGCTTCGAGCGGTGGCCCGGCGTCCTTGGCAGAGTTTACGCCATCCGCAAGCTTTGTTGCTGCGTCATGCGCAGAAGCAAAGACCTTTGCCGTGGCAAAGACAATCGCACCGTTTTCAGCTTGGGTCACATGCGCTAGCTCCGCTTTTTCGTTCGGGGCAACGCCAAGTGCAAGCTTCGCGGCTGGGGCGTCATGCGCTGGCGCGTCGTCCTCTTCAAATGCAACGCAAACCGCAACATTTGCGACAGGGTCGTCGAGCGGTTGCTAAGCGTCCTTGGAAAGTTTTACGCCATTTGTAAGCTTCGTTTCTGCGTCATGCGCAGGAGCAAAGTCCTTTGCCGCGGCAACGACATCCGCACCGTTTTCGGCTGGTGTCACACGAGCTAGCTCCGCCTTTCGGCCTGGGAAAGTCCAAGTGCAAGCTTTGCGACTTGGGCGTTATGCGTAGGCACGACGACCTCGATATGGGAAACGCAAACCGCAACCTTGCGACAGGGGCGTCGAATGGTGGCACGGAGTCCTTGGCAGAGGCTTTGCCATCCGCAATCTTCGATGCTGCGTCATGCGCGGGAGCAAAGTCCTTTGCCGTGGCAACGACAACCGAAGTGTTTTCGGCTGGGGTCACACGCGCTAGCTCCGCCTTTTCGGCCACGGCAGCGCCAAGTGCAAGCATCTCGACTTCGGTGTCTTGCGCAGCCACGAAGGCTTTGATAAGCGCAACACCATCCGCAACCCTTTGACAGGGGCGCCGAGCATTAGCACGGTTTCCTTGGCGCGGGCTTCGCCTTCCGCAATCTTTGTTGAGGCGTCATGCGCAGGAGAAATGTCTTTTTTCGTGGAAAAGACAACCGCAGCATTTTCGGCTTTGGTCACACACGCTAGCTCCGCTTTTTCGGTCGATGAAACGCCAAGTGCAAGCTTCCCGACTTGTGTGTCATGCGCAGGCACGACGTCCTTGGAAAGGGCAACGCCAACAGCAACGTTTTTGACACTGTCGTGGCAGTATCTGGCAGGGGCGTCGAGCGGTGGCACGGTTTTATTGGCAGGGGCTATGCAATTCGCAATATTTGTTGCTGAATCATGCGCAGGAGCAAAGTCATTTTTCGTGGAAACGACAACCGTATTGTTTGAGGATGGAGTCACTCGCGGTAGCTCCGCTTTTTAGGCCGAGGCAACGCCAAGTGCAAGCTTCGCGACTTGGGCGTCATGCGCAGGTACGAAGGCCTCAGTAAGGTCAGCGCGATCTGCAGCGGTATCGACAGAGGCGTCGAGCGGTGCCATGGCCTCCTTGGCAGGGGCCACGTTATCCGCAATCTATGTTGCTGCGTCATACGCAATAGCAAGTCCTTTTCCGTGGCAACGACAACCGCAGTGGTTTAGCCTGGGGTCACACTTACTAGCTCCGCTTTTTCGGCCGGGGCAACGCCAAGTGGAACTTCGCGACTTTGGCGTCATGTGCAGGCACGAAGTCCTCGGCAAGGGAAACTTCGTCGGGAAGAGTAACTCCAACCGCAACCTTTGAGACAGAGGCGTAGAGCGGTGGCACGGCTTCTTTAGCAGGAGCTTCGCCATCCGCAATCTTTGTTGCTGCGTCATGCGCAGGAGAAAAGTCCTTTGCCGGGGTAACGACAAAGGCAGCGTTTCCGGCTGGTATCACATGCGCTAGTTCCGCGTTTTTGGCCGGGGCAAAGCTTTGTGAAAAATTCGTGACTTGGGCGTCATGCGCAGGCACGAAGGCCCCGGTAAGGTCAACGCCATCCGCAAACTTTACGACAGAAGTTTCGAGCGGTGGCACTGATTCCAAGGTAGGGGCTACGCCATCCGCAAGTTTCGCTGTTGCGTCATGTGCAAGCCGTGGCAAAGACAACTGCAGCGTTTTTGGCAAAGTTCATACGCGATAGTTCCGCTTTTTCGGCATGGGCAACGCCAAGTGCAAGCTATGTGACTTAGGCGTCATGCGCAGCCAAGAAGGGCTCGGTAAGGGCAACTCCATCCGCAAAAGTTTCGACAGAGGCGTCGAGCGCTGGCACGGCTTCCTTGGCAGGGAATACGCCATCCGAAAGCTTCGGTGCGGCGTCCTGCGCAGGAGCAAAGTCATTTTCCGAGACAACGACAACCGATGCCGTTTCGGCTGGGTTCACATGCGCAAGCTCCGCTTTTCGGCCGGGGCAACGCCAAGTGCAAGCTTCTCGACTTAGGTGTCATGCGCAGGCACGAAGTCTTTGGTAAGCGCAACGCCAACCGCAAACGTTTCGACAAAGGCGTCGAGCATAGGCACGGCTTCCTTGGCACGGGCTTCGACTTCCAAAAGCTTTTTTGCTGCATCATGCGCAGGAGCAAAGTCTTTTTCGTGGCAACGACAACGGCGGTGTTTTCGGCTGGGGTTGAACGCGCTAGCTCCGCTTTTTCGGCCAGAGCAACGCCAAGTGCAATCTTCGCCACTGTGTCGTCATGCACAGGCACGACTTCCGAGGCACGAGAAACGTCTTCGGCAAGGGCAACGCCAAACGCAACCTTTTAGACAGGGGCGTCGAGCGGTGACACGGCTTCTTTTGCAGGGGCTACGCCATCCGCAATCATTGCTGCTGCGTCATGCGCAGGAGCAAATTCCTTTGCCGTGGCAACGACAACCGCACCGTTTTCGGCTGGGGTAATACATGCTAGCTCCGTTGTTTGGGCCGGGGCAACGCCAAGTGCGAGCTTCTCGACTTAGGAGTCATGCGCAGGCACGAAGGCTTCGGTAAGGGCAACGCTGTCCTTCACCGTTTCGACAGAGGCGTCGAGCGGTGGCACGGCTTCCTTGGGAGGGGCTTCGCCTTCCACAATCTTTGTTGCTGTGTCATGCGCAGAAGTAAATTCCTTTGCCGTGGCAACGACAACTGCAGTGTTTTCGACTGGGGTAAAATGCGCTATCTCCGCTTTTTCGGCAGGAGAAGCGCCAAAGGCAAGCTTTTCGACTGGGGCGTCATGCGCAGGCACAACGTCCTCGGCAAGGGCAAGGCCAACCGCAACCTGTAAGAAAGGGGAGTCGAGCGGTTGCACGGCTTCCTTGACAGGGGCTACGCCATTCGCGAGCTTCTTGGCTTGGGCATCGTGCGCTGGCCGTGAAGACGACGGCGACGCTGGCTTCCGTTGCTTATTACTGGTTCGTTCCTGATTTATTCTGGCGGTCTTTTCTTTGCCGCGGTTTTCTGCGCGCCAGCTACAGCTGCTACATGCTAACGTGCAAAAACACTTTTTTTCTTACGAGGAAGCTTCCTATTCAACTGCTCAGGCGCTGATATTTGAGCTATAATATCTGGCGTGTGGCCGGTCGTATATTTACAACCTGCAGTACTTCTTCTTAGTCATAAGCTCAGAAAAGATGTAGCTATTGCAGCTAGGCAATCAAAGGGCCTACAAACACTAGCTACACTAGCTGTATTTCAAACAAGTTCGATTGTTTCTTGCGATGGAGCTTTTGTAGTTAATGTCTTAGGCAAAAGACATACTTGAGCTACAAAAGCGCCTATTTCCTCCATCTGCCGTTGGTAGGCATTGCTAGGATACTTGCCATTTTAGGGCAAGTTTCTAAAATCGACACTCATGACGTCAGAGAATATGTTCGCCAAGTACAGACTATCCAAACACAGCTCATCAGAATTGATCCCGAAAGAACGCATCATGAATCGAAAGCGCCAGAACACATGACAAGGCTTCTCGACAACCTGTCAGACGAGCAGAAAAATAAAATCTCTTTTCTGCGCGTTGAGAAATGGAGGTCGCGCGATCAAGCCAATGATCGCGAAGTTTTTCTGCTAGGCGATCAGCTTATCGACATAATAGGATCAAGCGACAATACTTTCGCAAATGCAGCTATGGGCAGGGACAATCACGGCAAAAATCAACCAACGAATAGGAATCCTTGCGGGATAAGACACATGGTGATAACATTGCACAAATGGGACGATTGCCATTCAAATCCTAAGAACGCCAACAAGCCAGATGCTAAAAGATATCTATCTAAAAATAAACTAGCCGCTGAGAAAAAGGGCCAAGGTTCAAGCTCCAGCACAGACGAAATCAAGAAACTCAAGGCACAGATAGCAGCTCAGAAAGCTTTACTGGAAGTCAAGGCAAACAAAGGTAACATTCAAGATGGCTGCAAAGCAACTCTAGCTGAAATAATGCAATACGACAACGTAGATGCAAAAGAAGCAGCACTAGAGGAACTAGTTTTATCTCTGCACGCACTAACAGTAAACGGCGGAAATTTACGACTGCTATACAATTGCCAACGCATCACAGCTACAAAATCCAATGGTAGACTCCGGAGCAAGCATGATCTTTGTCACAAGCTCAGAAGATCTTACTAACCCAACTAAGCGCAAAACAAAAATCAATACGGCAAACGGACAAGTATGTTTTACAGAGGACATGGGAAAATACAAAGTAACTAACGACAAAACTCCTATATACGTCACGACCTTGTCGGCCCCTGCTTTCACACAAAACTTGATAAGTGTGGGGTAGTTAGCAAGCAATCACGACGTGGTGTTCAGCAAGGAAAAGTACTACTTACAGGGGCCCACCCCCACCCCCCTTGATGCTCAAGTGATCGCCATTCGAGGCAAGGACAACTTGTACAGAACTGGCAACAACCTTGACACAAATGACAACCCTTGGATAACTGTAGACAGAAAACAAAGAAAACAAATTCAAGCAGCTCCAGCCTTTTTACCTATAGTACCATATGCCTCGCTCCATCAAACAATGAACCATCGCTCGAAAGAGGCATTAGAACAATTTCAGCGAGAATAACCAGAAGCAATGCGATATATAATCAACAAAGGAAACAGCAAAGAATCATGTGCCCCGAGTATCACAGGCAAGGCAAAGCGCTCAGAATTCAAGCAGCTCAGCCCCAATCGATACGCACCTCTAGATGCTGTTTCCACCGATACAACAGGGCCACTCTCAGAAGCCTATGTCGTTGGAAATAAGTATATCTACAGATGATTGTAGATGCGGGGACGGGACGTACTCATGGTCAACCGATGAAAGCAAAAAGTGAAGCCACCGACGTCATACACAAAGCACTGAAAAAACTGCAACTTTCTTGCTCAAGCCCGGTCAAACAACTACACAGCGATGGGGCGCATGAGCAATACTGCGGCAAGCTCAAAGAGTTCCTCGACAAACAGGGTACGATAAAGTCAAACACGGCACCAAATACCTCCTCATCAAACGTTATGGTAGAACGCAGGCTCGGGATAGTATTCGGCTCAACTCTAGCGGCACTAGCAGCTGCTCCTCCCCCTCTCAATGGGGCGAGCTTTTGGTCGTTCGCCGCACTTGATGCTATAGACAAAAGCAACTTCCTCCCTTTCAGGAGGGACGGCCAGCTCATCCCATCGCCTCACACTCAGATGTAACTTCACGGCCACGACCTTGACGAAAAAGAGGGACCTCAAAACTTTCTACCCTTCGGACAAAAAGGTTGGATTGTCAACACGGACAAACACAAGAAGAAGTTGGAAAAGCGAGCACATCCAGCGCAAAACCTCCGCTGTATGGGAAAAGCAAACTACCAGGTGTATAGGTCAGACACTAATAAAATCACAGCAGTTAGAACAAATGAATTCGTCTTGGCTGCTCAAACAATAGAAACGGATGATGGAAAAGAAAAATAAACCGACAACAGCCCACAGCCGTCTCAAACAGCCCCAACAACACATGGAAGGGCAAGGAAGGCCGACGATTGATCAGGGCCCTCATCATTGATCAATCGCGGCAACAGCAACGCCAAAGGGTGCAAAGCAAGCATACCCACTTGGGGTACATGTGGCGACAGCATTCGCACCAAGAAGTACCATTCGCAAATGGGCGATAGGAAACAGTCAAAAATTTCCAGATCTAACTGGAGGAAACATAGAAAATGAAATGAAAAAAGAAAGGTGTGTAAACATGGCAATGGCATGTGCA
>JAULCF010668802.1:0-10394 GCA_032361265.1 Devaleraea mollis | reverse complement strand
ACCGCCGCAATTAAGCGGGTGTATCATACACCAACATTCTCAGTCCACATAATAAAACACAGGGCGGCATTCGCCGCTCTGGCCACCGAGGGCACGCAACACTGCACCCCTTTCCTCTGTGTGCCAAACCTTTTCGCTCTCTCTCTCCCGTTGGTACACCTGCGGACCTCGCACACGCACACCCGCGCCCGCGCACCTTCCTCGCGCGCGCGCACTCCAAGCACAGTCTCGCCGCCTCTCCATAGCGAGACGGCATCACCACGGCCACAGCGCCACGGCCACGGTGCGACATGTGGTAACACCCTATCCAAAGCGCTCAAGCCACAGTGCTTGCCGGGTAAGCTCCTCCAAGCCCTGTCTCTGCTCTGAGTGGAGCAGAGCAAGTCCCTTCCGCCGTAGTCGTCGTTCATAATAGCATATGCGCACCATCATGGACATGGTGCTCTAAATAGCGCCCAAAGGGCGGCATTAGGGGGCGCCATTTAGTTAATTTAGGCGCCGTATTGCTCTTTGCTTTAGGTGCCCTTAAACGTTTTTCTGTGAAACGCCTAAATTAGTAAGGTCTGGGTTAAAGCCAACTATGCACGATTTACTGTGCACCTTGCAAAATGGCGGAACCGTGCTTGAGCGGTCACGGATTCTACCCTAAGAAGCCGTGTATATAGAGCTACGTGTGCTAATTCGCGAATATTCACGAATCACTGATCTCGCTGATTCATTTTCTTGACTTTTTTAAAATTAACATCAAGAAAGTTCTCTGAATTTTAAGTCAGAAAACTTTCTGACTTAAAAGTCAGAAAGTTTTCTGACTTAAAATTCAGAAAACTTTCTCGATGAAACTTTGCGGCGTGTGAGAGCATGACTCAATGGTTTTATTCTAGATGATAGGTCAGGATATTAATCCTTATATATTGTTTTAAATATAAAAACCGGAGACATTGTTGGTATATAGTTCGCTTCTACCTCGAACATTACCCACAATACTGACACTATAATTATAGTGTCCAAGAGAAAGTATGATATTGATCGGTATCAGATTTGAGCATGACTTGTAACAGAAAAAAAAAGAGAAAGTATGACACGCCCCCCAATTCGTGCCTCATAATTTTTATGCTGAAAAACCGATATTTTCCATTTCTTGTTAGAGTTTTCTTTCAACCGGTTTTGTTTCAAAATCTTCGTCTTGCTCTGTAGTCGGTACCAGTGTCATACTTATTACACCTTCATTGATCTGTTGTTCTATGTAGTGATGCCTTACGTCCAGGTTTTTTTCCTCTTCGATAGCCCATAGCTATGTGCGATATCGAATGCTCCCTTATTGTCTACTAGAAGGTGTAGATCATTGATGCTGTTTTGAATTATTTCGCCGCTATGATACTTGGAAGAGGGCTTATTGTCTATTCTTCGACTAGCCTTTTTTTCATTGGAAATTTTATTTCCGTTGGTAGCGATGATAGCCATGTGCGTGTTCTAGCACCAGTATCGGCACTGATGTATTCGGATTCGGTACTGCTGTGCGATACAGTATACTGTAGACTTGGCATCCATAGTATTAACATTTGATTGGCCTTCACGATACATCTCGAAACCGATCTCTGCGATCTTTGTCTGCAGCGTAGTCGCTTTCTGTGTATGCCACGAGATCAAGGAGACCTTTATTTTCGTATACTGGTCCGTCATTATCGCGTGATCATAGATATCGATACATTGTTTTGAGTGCGTCAACATGTCTCTGGCAAGGATCCTGTAAGTATCTGCCTAAAACCCATACGTTGTATGATATTCCTGGGTGTTTTGTATCAGCAATGAATCCCAGTGATCCGACATCTTCCATATATTGTTTTGCATCCACTGTTGGTTCGTGTGGTTTCCGTTTTGTCAGATCAGAATTTATTACGTCAGGCACGCTTGTAGGTTTGCTTCCATTTAGGTCTTTTCTATTAGAATCTTCGTAATTGTTTTCGGGTTGCTGATTTTGATTTCACCTGCTGGTAGTCGTGTAATTTTTAAACCGACGTGCTGGCACGAATCTGGCGGACAGGTTTCGTTTTTCCGTCTTTTTCGATTGATTCGTCTGGTGCTAGAGTTTTCCCTTTGATTTTCCAGGCATCTTCTAGTGGTTTTGCGAGTTTATCTAGGTCTTCTAAAGTTGGCGCGGTGACTAGTTAGTCGCCGTTATCGGCTTCCATTCGTGCTATTCCATTGGCCGTCATTGTATGAAACATACTTGGTTCTGCCAGTCCTTTTGTCCATCCCCAGTTACATAACCAGTGATCACGCCACGTATTCCAGGCTTGAATAGCAAACTTGTCTCCTGGCATGGCACGTTGTAAAACGCAAGGTTTTCCTGGTGCTTGTTGAGTTCTACTAGATCTTGGTGGCTGTTTCATGACCGCTCGTAAATTAGGGTTTTGGGTACACTTAGATAGGCCCCGGGTACGTCCCAATATAGTAGGACATGTTCTGCTAGGCTATGAGTGAACGGCGACCAGCCTGCGATGTCATATGAGAAGCCGTTCGAGTTTCGTCAAAGTCTATGCCGGGTCTCATACGATCTCCCCTTATAGCGCATCTTACTTTGTGTCTTTCTAGACCACCATGCATGTTCGTCTTTGCTTTGAATGTCATAACGTATGGTATTGCCTTGTTTGAGGCGATTGAATCCTCGTAGAACCACGTATTGAGTTCCGTTTCGTGCCGCGTAAGTTCATCGTCCCATGCCTTGGCCCAATGCGCTGCGTCTGAACGGGTCGTAGCCTCTTCTAGAGATTTGGGCGCCGGCGGTGGTGGTGTTTTATCGTCTATGTTTTTATTTGGTAGTAGGGCTGCTGCACATGCGATGGTCATATTGACGCATCTTTCTTTTTTCATCTATTTTTCAATGTCTCCACCAGTCGGGTCTGGAAAAGATTGAGTATTTCCTAAATCCCATTTGCGTATTGTTGACATTGGCGTAAATTCTGTGGAAATATGCGCACCTTTTGTGCTTCTGAACATTTCATTTGTATTTATGGGCTTTGTGGGAGTCTACGGTTGCCTTACGATGATTGGGGAAGGGCCCGGCGTGATTCTTTGTGCCTAACAAATGGCTCTTTATCGGATGGCGTTTGAGGAGCGATTCTGGAGAGCGGCGGTCTGCCGTCGGTATGTTTGTTCTTATCATCATCTTTTTCTTTTTCTGTTGATTCTAATACGAACGTTTGCTCTAATCAATGTTATTTTCTTTGTGTTTGGACGATAGACCTGATAGTTTGCTTTGTCAACGCACTTGAGATAATGTGCAGGATGAGCTCTTGGCCCGAGCTTCTTTTTGTACTTGTTTGTGTTGACGACTTGTCCTACCTGTCCAAAAGGCAGAAAGTTGTCGGGTCCATATTTTTCATCGGTGTCGTGGCCATGTAGTCCCATTTGTGTGTTTGGGGACGCAAGGAGTTGTCCGCCTCTCCGAGAGACGGACAACTCATTGCGTTCCCAGAGAGGCTGGCAACTCATTGCGTTCCCTAACACACAAATGGGACTATATGGCCTCCTGAAGGGAAGAAAATTGCTCTTGCCTATGGCGTCAAGTGTTGCGAACGACCAAAATCAAGCTTTGTTGAGAAGAGGAGGAGCGTACATCAATGCTGAACGAGCTGAGCCAAAGATGATGCCGAGTCTACGTTCTACAATGGCGTTTGATGAGGAACTATTGGGGGCCGTTGTGGACTTGACGGTGCCTTGATTTTCTAGAATATCTTTAAGCTTCCCACAGTATCGCTCATTTCCTTCATCGCTGTCTATTCGTTTGACTGGACGTGAACAAGCGAGCTGTATTCGTGCGATAGATTTGTGTATTACATCGATTGCTCCTTTTTTGTTTTCATTGGCTGACCTACTGTCCATCATGTGCCCGCATCGACTATCATCTAAAGGCATTTTTTACCTGAAATGTCCGCATCCGAGAGGCACATACTTTTAGTTGGAGAACCAGATGAGGTTCTCCTTCATGGCTTGCTCAGTGGCGTCATCGCGAGCTTTGATTTCTGCGCTGGTTGCCGCCATATTACGAGTATTGGCGGGTCTGTTGCTGGAAGACAATTGTTTAGTTGATTGTTAGCTTGATATGGCGCTCTTTGAGCGCTCTGCTCTTAACCTGTGAGAGCGAGTGACTGGATGGTTTTATTCTCGATGATAGGTCAGGATATTAATCCTTATAATAAAATGACAGTATATTATGCTGTTCTAGATATAAAAACCAGAGATGTTGTTGGTATATACTTAGTAGTTCGCTTCTACCTCGAACATTACCCACAGTACTGACACTATAGTTATAGTGTCCAAGCGAAAGTATGGCACGGCGCCCAATTTCGAGACCATACTGTACAGTACAATGTGAGTATCTCAAATGTTTACCATTTTATCTTTTCAGGAAAACAATATCATAATGCCGTACCAGCGAAGTTTACAGCACCTACACTGTAGCCTCTAAATAACTTTTTAAGTTAAATTAAAAATTGAAATTACAAGACAGCGTGAGCAAACTCGAGTTATCTTCCAATAAAGACCTTATTCCAGGTGACTCACACTGTCTTGTAATTTCCAATTAAAATTGAAAAAATTATTGTTGACAGATTTTCAACTGACAAGATCTTGTAGTTGCAAATTAAGTTATTTGGAGGCTAGAGATTGTAGCCTCCAAATAACTTATTCGAAATTACAAGGCAGTTTTTTAATTTAGTGTACAGTGTACGCCGTACACTGTACACAGTGTAAAGCGTACACTGTACACTAAATTAAAAAAACTGTCATGTAATTTATTATATCCGTCGTGTACCGTACATGTACCGTACATGTACTGTACCGTACATGTATGGTACATGTACACTGTATACAGTACCGTACACTTCGCTAAACTTTTTTAATTTTAGCGAAGAGTACTGTACAGTACAGTGTACGCCTACGCCGGGCCTACACTGTAGCCTAAATAAAAATTTCGAGGTCTTTGGAGGGTATCATAGGGCCTCCCCACCCGGGATACTCCCACCAAAAAAACATGGCGGGTCTAGTTTACAGTACGATGGGTGGGGTGGGCCACCCATTAAGGTCATGGTACCATGGTGGTGTTGTGAACAGTACTGTACTGTACAGTATGATAGTATTATACTGTCCACACCACTAGTCGTTTTTAAAAAGCCGCGGCGACGTCTGCGGGTAAAAAAACACATGCCCTTAGTGGCCATACGTTTTTTACCCGCCGCGGCGATGTCTGCGTTTATTGATTGTGACCCTAGCTAGGTTGCCATACGTGTTACACCCGCCGCGGCGACGTCTCCGCTTAATCATTGTGACCTAGAGGTTGCCATACGTTTTTTACCCGCCACGGCGCCGTCTCCGTTTATTCATTGTGACCCTTGGTTGCCATACGTTTTGCCGCCGTGGCGGCCATGTATACGCTTATTCATTGTGACCCTAGGTTGCCATACGTTAAACCCCCGCGGCGGCGACGTCTAAGCTTATTCATTGTGACCCTAGGTTTCCATACGTTTAGCCCCTGCCGCGGCGACGTCCACGCCTATTCATAGTCTACGTACACCCTCACAGCGCGATCAAATTGATTGCCTGAAATTTGTAAGCTGCGATTTGCTCGATCAATGCCAAAGTATCTTAAGTTGAAGATGCTGAGCATAGAAATGTTTGACCAGCGTGCTCCACCTTGCGCTATATAATCAAATAAGGTGGCGCCCTACCCGTGCAGTTCACAAACTTCATTTCATCAAAGCGCAAACGAAATCCCAACCGCAACAAGCAAAACCAACGAAAAGCAAACTACAAGCTACTTTAGCTTTCTCACACAAGCATCAATATGGTTAGGCTTGTGTCCTTTTACTCTACTGTGGTTGTATTCTCCCTCATGGCTATGAACTCTGCCAGTCCAGATCCTGATAGTACTGACACTACGGAAAGGACGCTGGGCTTTCTCTCCAGGCGTCGTGGTGGTCGGGGCTGCGGGCTACTCGGATTGGAGAGCTGCGGCGGCAGCTTCGGTCACAGTCTTGGTCGCGGCAATGGTGGCGCCATCGTGGTCGTTGTTTCCTCGGGAGGAAACAACGGCAGCTTCAACGGTGGCTGAGGTGACAGCGGTGGACGCTGAGTATTAGTAAACAACGGCGATAACAGTGGAAACGGTGGATGGAGAGGTCGCGGTAGTGGAAATAGAGGGTGAAGCAACAGAGGAGAAAGCAGCGGAAACGGATGAAACGGTAGATAGGGAGGTCTTGGTGGCAGAAACGCAGGGTAGAGCAACGGATGAGGGAGAAACGGAAGAGGAAGCAGCGGAAACGGAGGCAACGGTGTAAGCGACGGTTAAGGCTGCGGTCACAGCCGCGGGGGTAGTGGAAGACATGATGGACGTTGGGAGCAAGCGCGGCCATTATTAAGCTTACGTTCATGAAAAGGGAAAGTGGAAGCATTTTGAAATGAAACAATTGAAAGTGACTTTAATCTGCCGATCTGACAGTCCGCATCAAAAATAATAACTATAATAGTTAAAATGGTATGTTGCGTTTGAACTGATTTAAACGCTTTGATACCAAGTTCGCCTGGTCGCGCCGTCGATCGAAGAATTTAGAAGTATTTGCAATACTGGTTAGCGTCGCTTTCTTTGCTCGTAGATTTTAGTTTTTATTATGCTTTGATAAAAGTGGCAAATACTACAAAATCTTTAAATAAGAATGACCACCGTAAGGTGTGACTGTATCTACAGTAATAAAAGTAGTTTAGAGAGTTATACAAGGTAATAGATAAAGAAGCTTCTAGGATAAACAAAAAATGGTACTGAGTTTGACCGAACAAAAATAATCTTTTACGTTAACGTACCAAATTTGGTGTACACCAACCGCACGTGCAGTTCGAATCTCAGGGCGCTGTTTTAACAATACCCTGAGATCCGGATTGCTCACCAATTGGAAGTTTACCCAAAATTGGTATACCTTCGGTAGAACTCAATATATTGGTATACCTATTTTGCTTAATTAAAAGCGCTCATTAAACTGCAACCCGTGAAAGTCCGTCTAGACCAGCGATAAACTAAACGCGCGCATTCCGCGGAACAGAGCATAAAAGAAGACTTGACTTTCGATGGCTAAGCGATAACGTTCTTAAATTGGCACCGATGGGAGTGACGTCACTCCCATCGGTGCCCATTCCAAAATGCTGATCTGCCATAGGTCCCAGTTGCAATATTGCGTATTTCCTCGTCCTCGAAGTTGCTGTCGAAGTAGATCTCAGAGAGCAGCGTTTTTAGAATAACTTTCTGAAATTTCTCGATTGAAATTGCAGATCTTACGTTTAAGTTTTTTAAGTTTTAGAAAGGTATGTACTACAATGCCTAGCAAAGACTTTTTGAAACCCTTTTTATATAAGTATGAACTGCTCTTTCTAGCGAGGAATTTGATCAATCTTATTCTAAAACCGCCGCTCCCAGAGATCTACTGCGAGGACGGGGACTATCCTAAAGCGTTACGCTATACTGCAAATGGGACCTGTGGCAGCTCAGAATTTTGAATCGGCACCGATGGGATTGACATCACTCCCTTCGGTGCCAATTCAAAATGCTGAATTGGAGCTTATGCCGCATGCCTCAGTTAATTGAGACATGAGCTGAAACTCAGTATTAGTGAAGCAATTGCAATACAAAGTAAATCTGAATGTAAATATTAAAAGATTAGAGATCAGGGGCTTTTGATAACAACGAGGCAACTTTCTTTAAGGTTGAAAGTAACTTTACAGATATTGCGAAGTCCCTTCAACCATTCCGTATCCCTTACTTGGCACAGGCCGGTGCTACGTAATAACCCACCGTCTGGTGGTCTCAGAACCCAATTCGAGAGATAAGGCTAGCCCTATTACTACTTACTTTGGTCTTAAATACATTCTATCTTCCATCATCCACAATCAGCGCCTCACACTTCCTTCGACATCTTACGGCTTAAAATTTCTCCCTCTTCCCACTTCAACATTCTCTCCAATAAAACGCGCTCGGCTCATGATCAGCCCTTTGACGCCAGTCCAAGAACAAACACCCGTGGAGGACAACAGGATGGGAGGGCGGGAAACGCGCAAGGCATGGAGAATCCGAAAGGAAGTTGATCGGATTCTGCTACTCCTAACGTAGCCATGCCAGGTCCTCTCCTATTCGACCTTCTCCCAATCGGCTCTTGCGGCGCTGCTTGGATCCATCAGTTACAATGAACAACAGATCCCCAAGGTCCTCGAGGTAGTCGTTCCTGGCTTTCAAGGCAATAATTCTTTCACCTGTTAAAGTGTCATGATGCTAACTGCTTTTAGTGCCATACACTTTTAAAGAAAACTGCTTCGTTGTTATCAAAAGACCCTGGTCTCTTATCTTTAAGTTTACTTATGAAAATAGTACTGCAACTTTTGCACAGACATGTCTGTGCAAAAGTTGCAAAGATCATGACATGATCATTGTCGTGATCTTTGAGCTGATTCAGGATCTCGGCTCAGCTGATCATGAAAGTTGCGTGTCGGCTTTTGTAAAGAATACATTTATCTGATACTGCAAACGCAAGCCGACGAAATCAAACTCCTCCCGGGGTGGTAGATTTTATGGAATGCATCATGATGCAGCTGCAGATGAATTCTGCCGCGACGGAAACACCTCGAAGCAAGGCTTGCGCAAATGAACGCCAAGGATAAAAGGCATCCTCAAAAGTTCGACTGCTGTAGCTTCTTGAGAAGAAGTTTTTGAAGGAAAGCTCAGAGATGGCTTAAATATTGGGCCTCCACCCGGCGTAGTATGTTCTGAAAAAAGCATGGGAAAATCTAAACCAAATGCGAAAATCGACATTGCAGCAGTTTCTAACGTGTTTGGGGCAGACCCGAAGCTCAAATTGCACACAGACATAGTAAAATTTCTTCGCAGAAAACGCTGACGACGGAACACGGAAAAGCGTTTACATAAAAGTATGTAGTCTCAAACTTTAGCCATTCAAATAACGGGCAGCGAAAACAAGTTCAAGGTTGGGAGGATGGTCATGTGGGGGAAGGCGACAGTATCTGCGACCGGACGCAGAGCTGCGCAACAGGATTCGCAAGTTGTTGCCTTCGTCTCGGCAGGATAAACGGTCCAAAACTCTGCACAGATGCACAAATTATCTAAAAGAATGGCCCGCAACGGACAAGTCTCCACCCAGCGCTGGCAAACATCGACAGAAAAATCGAACGAGAGCCAACTCTCAAACAAGAATTCCGGCGCAGCTCGCCTCGTAAAAGACGGCACCGAAGCAAAACAAAATAAGCATACGCTCCAATCTCAAAACCTCAAGGCTCGTTCCCGGCCGGGATCGAGTACCTGCTTTGTAAAACTTCGCCGATGCGATCGGCTGCTTTGATGTGTTCCTCTGGCGACGGAGAGTCGAGCTCGTGCTCCCGAGAGGTGCCGTAGAGGACGACTAGCATCTGGACGAGTGAGTACATTCGGAGGGGGAAGATCAAGACGGTGGAGATTTTGGCGGTGCTGCCCGCGCTCATGCCGTTCTGCGGCATGGTGAAGCGTGCTAAGAGAGGGTTTGTCGGGTCTGAGGCTGCGTTTCGGACGGTGTCGCGAAGGAATAACGGCCGGGCCTTATTGAAGGCCATGGAGAGGAAACTGTTGCCGGCTACGGGTATTCTGATGTCGGCGCCTGTGGAGAGGAAGGCGTTCATCTTGATGTTCCTGTCCTTTTCTTCCTTTTTCTTGACGGCCATTTCGGAGAGCGAGAGCGGCTGTCGATTCTTCGTGCTCGACGGCCCCCGGTAAACGAGCGCCTGGCTCGGCGGCGTGTGCGTCCACGCCTGCGTAAACACCTGCGCCGGCTGGTAGCCTTGTCTGTTATCGTTCGCGTATGGAATTTCAGAGCGCGCGGGGTCGGAGATAGACCAGACCTCCGCACCTGGCCAGCCCATGCCGATGCAGAAGAGGTCGATGACGGGTCCAGCGACCTCGCGGAGGCGGCAGGCGTCTGTCGTCGCGCGCGCGAGCCACAATTGGAGCTCCTCCGCCGATCCGAGGGCGACCTTCATCTCAAGCGCTCTGACGGACGCCTGGAGGTCTTTGAGCTGCTGGATGGCGTAGTCGAGGATGTCTGCCTTGGACCGGGGCGTGGCGCGCGAGGATGAGAACTGGGGCAGGATCTCGAGGAGGCGATCGAAGCGGGCGTTCACTTTTTCGCGAGACTTTTGCGTGTAGCCGCGGTGGGCGGCGCGGCGCGCCTCCTCGGAGCCGGCGGCCTCTATTTCGTCGCCGGGCGCGGATGCGGATACGGGGTCGTGGGCGTGGGCGTGGGCGTGGGCTTGGGCGTGGGCTTGGGCGTGGGCATGGGCGTGGGCGTGGGCGTGGGCGTGGGCTTGGGCGT
>JAULCF010668691.1:0-10395 GCA_032361265.1 Devaleraea mollis | reverse complement strand
TACTTAGCCGGTTAGGGTTTATAGCAGGGGTGCGGTAGGCGCGGCGGTCCTATCGTTGGCTTGAATAGGATATCCCCGACACGCCCCTGAATATAAGAGCTACGCTACAATGTGAGAGATAAAAGAGCGGAAGCTTACACTACGATAGATGGCTTGATAGCGTAGCTCATAGGGCCCCTGGGTGAAAACCCAAAGTCGGAAAGATGGTGGTCCCCTCCGAGAAAAAGTAGCTTGGAAACGGCGTTTTTTTGTTTTTCGTTGTTTTCCAAAAAAACATTTTATTTTGAATTATTCCAATCTGGACCCAGTGAGTATCACTGTAAGCTTCGTTTACACTGCCAACTACGTTGATACACACACACATACACATGCACAAGAAGGGAATTTTCTCCCATGTTTCAGAGTAAAAAGGTCAGCCATCATAATTCAATCATTTAATATTATAAAGCTGATGTGTTTATCCGAGCAAGAGTAAAGGAACGATTAATTTTTATAGATTGCGTGTGTTAAGTAAGTCCAGTCTCCTGCTGTTAAGTAAGACTGCCGAAGCTACTTCCTTAATTTTCTTCCAGCATGCCGTATGAAAGATCGATTTTCGTGTACGGAGAAGACGCAGCAAGCAAGTAGACTCGACCCTTCACCAAAGTCGCTTCAAACTGGCACCTCTCACTGTCCCCATTCATCCTCTCCAGCTGCCGCATCTGGTAAGCAGCGTAAAGGCGCTGACCAAATATTTTCTTGTCAAGGAACCTGTAGACGCTCAGATTGGGATCGTCATCTTTTGGAAGCCCTTCACACACCCTGAACCCGTACCTTCCGTCCCCAGGCGCCAGGATTATAATCAGGTGCTCGTATTCATTCTCCAACCTGTCTTGCTCGTTCAATTCCAGGCGCCGGTCAAATACTCGAGATGTCGGTGAGGAGTACGGCTGTGGATTTTGAGGTGACACTTTTAGCCAGCCAGGTGGTAAGTAGCCAATGTTCTGCGGTGGAAGGGGAACATCGCCCGCATTTGGCAACGCGGTCCATTCAGATACCGGTGCAGGCTGTGTTGGAGCCGGTGCAGGCACTTCTGCTGGGTCAGTTATTGAGAATCTCCCATCGCCATCGCTGGCCACCGAAAATCGCTTCATCTCACTCTTGAACTTCACACTCACGTCGCCTCCTTCTTCACCACTCACTTTGAGTAGAGCATCAGTTCCCTCCAAAAATGGGTACAAAACAACGGTGAAGCGCACTTGACCAGCAGCTTTAGACTTCGGTTTGATGTAAAGGCGTTTCGCTTTGTCGTCTGCTATCGATCTAATTTCGAAGGATTCCTGTGAAGGCACCGACGCTTCCCCTCCGATTGAAATGACGGCATAGACTGCCAGCTTTTTTTCCGGAGCACCGGCGGTTGTCGACAAAATTATGGCACCAGTACTTTGGTCCTGAATAACTGAGTCAGCAACGTCGGCAGCCAGCGTCATTTCCCATGAAAACTCGTGCTCATCCGAGTCTGTCTTCTCGACCCTATCTCCCACGACAAAATAAGATGCTCCTTCGTGGTCACGAACGAGGGCGGTGGTCCTCGTGTTGTACTTGACAGGATTATACAATGCGCGGTACTGGTAAAATCCTGCAAAACCCCAGTCTGCATGGCCGAACAATGTCTTTGGAAGAGACATCTTATCAGCTACATCGCTCGGAAAGCCCAAAGATCGAGGATCCGACACTTCGTGTTCCCACTCACTTCCTCCTTCGCTGTTGCGACCTTTACCCGCCCACGGTCTGTTCCACTTGTAGGAGGTAGCGTACGTCAGGTCAACGGTTGAGATGAGCACTCCAGAATCTTCCAGAGGATCATGGATCATTTTAGCCGACGGCACTTTTTGGTCGTACTGACCAATTCCGTCGATCATGACCATACAATGCCTATTGGCCTGATAGTTCTGCCGCCACGGAAGCTCTGGGACCCACGTTCTACCGTGACTACTCAGCGTAAAAGTTGCCCGATCAGCATTGTCGTGGCCTGGGAACATGGCGTCGTGTCTTCCATTAAAGTGGACGTACAGAGCCTCAGGTGAAAGGGAACTTCTTGCAATCAGCAGTCCTCTCTCTCGTCCGTACGCGTGTAAAGCCATTTTTGAGCCTGATGTCCCCACAACGTCCTCAGGATTGGCGGGGGAATTATCGATGTGATCGCCACCAAAAAGAAGCAAACCCAGCCCTGTTTGCATTTTGAAGTAGCAATTGTAATTTTCCCCCAGCGCTTTGCGCCACAGGTGGTTAGACAAGGCCCCGTCCGGATATGCATATCTTTGCACAGCAAGAAATGTTTGGTACATATATCCACCGCCAGATCCACTGGAATGGCCAATAAATTTTGAACACTGCCAAGGCTCGTAAGACTGAGCAGCGTAAGAGATCAAATTACGAAAGCGTTTCGTTTCAAAAACGTTGTAACCTCTTCTGGCCAGAGCCACAAAACCGGTCGATCCCTCACGAAACCCGATGGAAAGTGTATATCCATCTTCGAAAGTAAAGCCTGACTCATAGATGCTGTTTTCCGCAAACCCTATCAATATCTTGCGATATTCCCGGTCTAAGATGGCTCTTTCGTCCTTATATTCAGTTGTTTGCTCGAGCAGGCACGAGATAAGATAAATATCAGAGTTGTAGGCTGCCCAATTCGAGAATATTCGCGTTTTCGGCAGGCCATATCCCCAGTACGATTGATACAAATCTTGAACGACCGATCCAAACCAAGAGTCAAACGTTTCCTGCTCATCTCGCGTGAACTCGTTGTACATGATATCGTAAGCAAGGGTAAATCCAGCCCCTCCCATTGATCGACTCTGCTGCACACCGAAAGATTGAAGAGGGGTCGACTGGCGGCGTAGAGTTAAATATCTCACCCAATTCTTAAGCATCACTTTCGTCTTTTTCATATAATCTGCTGCCTCATTCACGTCGCTCATGCAATAAACGCTGCTGTTCTCGCCGTCCGGGCAGCAGAATTTCTTTTCGCCGTCCCCGGAACATTCCAGCTGGTGTTTTTGGGCTTGTTTACGATAGACAAATGCTGTGAATGAAACTGCATAGAATCCCTGGGCTTCTTGTTCGCCTGAGTAATTAGGTCCAAGATTCTGCAACTCTTCATCACTGTGCAGTTTACTTCGAAGAGTTTCAAGTTTTGCTGTCAAGTATACATTTTTGGTAATGGCCATCATTCTTCTGGGAAAAGATCCAGGTACAACAGCTCGCTCGGAATACAGAGAAACCGCTTTTTCAAATTCTTCCTTATTGAAAAGAACCCTGGGGTGCAATTGACCCAAATCTTCTTCCACAGGTGATATGGACCTGGGCCGCCCAAACAAATCGTCCGGTGGAGCACCGCTTTGCCGTTCACTAGTTGGTAGCTGGCATGTCAAATCATCAGATCGGCATAGATCTGGCGATGGTACTGCCATCACTATTATTAGACAAGAAAATACAGATAAGAAGGCGAAATAGAGCATACTATTTGATAGCTTGATTGTAAAGTGGTAGTCTTCTGCTTCACTTGACTCTCCAATCCATCACCTGCTGTACCTTTCTCACCTTAAGTATTCGCAGTGGTATCAACTGAATTCGTAAAAGGTGGTGTGATATTCACCGCATGGTACGAAATGTTTTTCTTTTACTTTTGCGCCTTCGCTGGCACCGAAGTTAACCAAAAGCTGCCACCAAAGGTAACCAAAAGAAAATAGCAGCAAGTGCGTCTCCTCTTCCAATGATTTTTGCACTGTTTCTCATGCATGGGGCCAAAAGCGAAGAAAAAAGAACCAAGAGCATGTACTCGCTCCAGCAAATATTGAAGTGCATTTCCGAAACTGAATTTTCGGGTCGAGCAGTAGTCATAAAGATACTCTAAAATACCATTTCAAATGGAATGAAGATCAATTTTCTGATCTCAATTAGAAGATCTGCGGGCGGAAAACATAACGAAGCTAATGTTTTATATATTAATGAGCAATTTGAAAGAATTTAATTACAAGAGAGCAGCCCGCCATGAAAGTGCAGCAAAATCAAAAGCCGTGCACCAGCTAACATCCAGTTTTGGGTTACATCAGAGGTTCATATTGTCTTCGTGGCCAACACTGAAAAGGAATCGCCAGCTGGCACTAGTGCGGCGCGCTCGACAGCATCATCACTTTTATCTGACGGTCGACTATGGTTCCCAATAAGTCTATCCATAGGCATGCTTGCCCCCACGACACACAAGATAGCTTGAAATTTTCAATCCGATATTGTCCGGCAAAGCGATCTTTGAGCTAGGCTCTAGCTTACACAGCTAAGCCTCTAGCTAGGGTATCTTTACGTGCTGTGACTAGTCACGACTAGTCACGTCTAGTCATGAAGTAGTCAGTTGCCAGCAACCCGTGTCGAAAAGTTGAATCTTTTTTCTATTTAGTGAATCTAGGTTGCACGTTAGATGAAAACAAAGTAAGTAAGCTACATACAACGTCCACTATATCTTCAAACTAGCGGCGCTGGTCATCGGCACGACTCCTCGTGTCTGCTGGTCGATAGAGTGCCACACTTCTTCGATAGCCCTCCCTGTCTTTCCTTGCGCCTTGTTGTTGACGCAAAGATTGCGCCATGCCTTCTTCCACTTCTCGTCGTCCTTCGCAAGGCCCGCGCGAATATACGCTACAAGCCCCGTGGAATGCGCGAGCTCCGCGTCGCGCGGCCGACCACCCAGTCGATCCAACGCGCTCCCAAGGTTGCCCCACACCTGGCCCAGCAGGAGGTCGTGCTTTTTGTCGCCCATTTTCTCGAGGATCATAATCGCGTCGCGCAGAGTCGACGCGGCCGTAATCACATCCTTCGTCGCAAACAACGCGCGGGCGTACTCCACGTGCGTCTCTGCATTCGCGCGGCTGTTCCACGGCCCGTGCCGCTTGCGCGTGTAGATGGCGAGCGTGTACATGTCGATCGCCTCCGCGAACTGGCTCTGCAGAAGCAGCTCCCGGCCGTCGCGGTGCCAGCCGCGGCTCATCTCCTCGTACGTCCCCAGATTGGACTCGTCCTCGTCCACGCCGCTCTCGGACTCGTCCATGGGGACAAGCGGCATGGACGCGCGCGCGACGTCGGCGAGAGCCTTCCATGTCGTTGGTCGCCCGCTGGATCGGCGGCGGGAGGAGCGGCGCTGGGACGAGCGCTGGCCCGCAGCTCCGCCGTCCTCGGGTACGTACACATCTAGGCCCTGCTGCTGTTCGCGGAATTCGTCGAGAACGGGCGGGAGGTCGATGGAGTCTGGCGATTGGCCTGTGAGCGCCGACGGGTCGAGAGGTCCGAAGTGGGCGGGTGGTTGTGCGCGCTGCCCCTGGTGCTCTTGCTGCTGTAGGTGGTGCTCCTGGTTCTGGTGGCTTTGGTACGACTCCATCGTGTTCGTGTCTGGGAAGGAGGTGACGGAGTCGATGGTGTGCGGAGTTGGTCCGATAATGGGCTTGATGTCGGGGTTGTTGCGCAGGATGCTCTTGATCTGAGAGCGAGGCGTCGGGTTGTAGACGGCGGCGACGCCTTCATTTTCCTTCTCGTACGAACCGGAGGGCGAGTCGTAGGGCGAGACGGTCGAGTCGTCGCACGCGCTCTCGAGTTTGCTCGTGTACTGCTTGATGACCTTCGCCTTGGGCTTCCTCGCAGGCTGGGCTTGCTGCTGACCTTGAACCTGAGCGGGCAGAGTGTTCCCTTCTCTCTGCCGCCTCAGATTGTCCTTCAAATTCTCGCACGCCGTCTCGTAGTTCGGGTTGCCCTTCGTCGCGCCCGCAGTCTCGTACAGCTCGATCGTCTTGCGGTAACTGGCCTCTGCATCCACGGCGTCGCCGCGCATCTCGGCGACGACGGCGATGAAGCAGTGGCAGTCTGCGAGCTCGCGGCGGCCGCCGGAGAACGTCTTCTTCCCGTAGATGGCGAGCACGATATCGAGATGCTTCTGCGCGTTCTTCAGGTCGCTGAGGTGGATAAACGCGGAGGCGACATCCGTGTGCGCGACAGCCGACGACTTGGCATTCTTCAGGCCGTTGTCCTCGCGGATCTTGACGGAGAGGCTGAACATGGCGAGGGCTGCGTCATAGCGCCCCTGCGCAAACAGCGCCTTGCCCAGCTCCTGCCGGCTCACAGCGTTTTCCTCAGCCTGGTGGACGCGCATCTCTGTCCCCGCCGCCGGCACGGGCGTCGCGGGGCTGTCAGCGCCGGCGTTGCGCTGGGCCGTGCGCGCGCGCCGCCTGTCGCCTGCGAACCATACGCGGAGGCGTCCGGCGCCCCGCCGCTTGCCGCTGCCTTCCTCGACCTGGCGGAGGACGTCTGGGCTGGCGAGGCCGATGTTCTTGTACGGCGTCGGCGGCTCGGCGTCGCTACCGCCGTCGTCGCTAACGCTGCGGCCGAAGAGTTTCGCGAACACGTTCTTGAACGACCTGTTCGTCATCTGCTGGCGCGCCTTCCGCGCCTTCTCCCGCTTCTCGACGACCTCCACGGCGGGCTGGAGCGTGAGCTTGCGCCCTTCCTCCGCGCTAATCTCCTCCTTGCAGTCGTACATCGCCTCGTAAACATCCGCCTGCAAATCCAGCTCCCCAAACTCGTCGTCCCCATAGTCGCCAACATACTCCTCCCCCGCGTGGCGGGGCAGCCTCTCCGGCTCCATCTGCCCAAACATCTCCTCCTCCCCCCCCTCCTCCTCCTCGCTCTCGCTCTCGCTGTCCGCCCCAAGCTCCTCGACCTCCGCCTCGCCCGGAATATCCACCTTCGCCAGCGCCACCGAGCTAAACCTCCGACTCTTCGTCCCCTCGAGCGCCTCCTCACACACCTCGAGAAAGTGACTCCACTCCCCAAACCCGTCCTCCCGCAAACCCTCATCATCCTCGCTAACCCGCCACCTCCCATCCACCACAAACCTGTAAAAATACCCGCCGGGCGGCAACTCAACAACCAGCACATGATACCCCACCGCCGCGACGTACGTCATCTCGTGCTTGCGCCAGTCATCAAAGGACCCCGCGACCTGGACCCGGGCCCCGGGGTCGCGCCAGATGAACGTCGCGAGAATCGGCGCGGAGCGCGACGACGCGGACGCCGCCGTCTTCGCAGGCTGCACGCGCACAGAGAAGCGGTCGTGCGACGCGAGCGACCGCATGGGGAGCGTGTTGTCGATGACGCGCGGCGCGAGCGAGTGGCGGAGGCGCATGTTGGAGCGCGGCGCGTCCATGGTGGCGGGGGGAGCGTCTGGAGACTGCTTTGCGCGCCGGGTTTGGGCGACGGGGGTGGTGGTGAGAGTGGAGTGCGGCAGTGCGGAGAGAAGGTTGGCTAACAGGGCGCGGAGTTGCGCTTATCATCTCGGGGGGTGGGGCGGGTGGGTAACGGATGGAAAAGGAGATGCGTCTCGGTCCCTCCGCGCCACGCGTGCGAGGCGGGCCCGGGAATGGGCGCGTACGCAGCTTTGGGACGCTTCCGACCGTTTCGTCGGTTTAGAGCCCCCGGCGCTTGAGCCGAGGCCGCGCGCTGGGCCAGGGTGAGATCTTGGTGCTAAATTGTAACGGCAACAACGGCAGCGTGGCTGTTAGGGTTGCTGGTTTTCCGGGTAAAAAAAAGCTCGCGGGACTCATACTGTAGGCACCGCCAGATGAAGAGGGGTGGAAGTGGATTACGTCAGCCGATCACGGTGGCAGATCGAATTAAAATAATGTGAATAGTTCTCGCTCACAAATTGTGTGAGTCACAATCCTATTATAATCCTAAGCCTGTCAGGTCATCATCTTTCTTATATCCCGCCCGATCCTTCGCGGCAGAAAGATGTTAGCGGTAGCGGACGTTGAATAGAAATATTATCCCATCGCACAACGCAAGTCCATTCAAGCAGCAGCAAGCCTCTCCCGTATCGCCGCACACACAGAAATCGACTTTCTCCCCCGCCGAACGTGCCCATCATTATCGTCTCTTCGCCACGCCTTTCGCTTGGCGACACATGACATGTGTAGCTGCAGCTCTTGCCTCACTCTTGCGTCGAACGTAGCATAGCACCAAACATTCCAACCCAAATACCACATCGGGCGCTCCCGCACTCTCCGACACGAAGGCCGCACGACGAAAGCGAGCAAATTATCATATTCTTCTACAACTTGCCTCGCAAGCAACGCACAGGAAGCGAGCGAAAGTCTACACGTTCGCGCTTTCTCTCCTCCGGATTCGGCTCCTTTTTCGAAGTGCGAACGGCTTCCACAAGTCGTGTCGGCATGCCAGAGTCTAGAAGCAAGGACTTAAAATGAAAAGCCTGAACCCCTGGAAGAACCGTCCAACAACGCAACGACCTGCTCAACAGCGTCCAGCCTATGACGGAGCTTACGCTAGAAGAAACAGCCGCGCCCAGTTCCGGCGGACACCAAATCTGAGCCGCCGCCTTCAACTCGCCACTCCCAGCCATTTCCGCTCCTCAAAAAAGGGGTGCGCTTTTTTTTATAGAAAACCGATATCGGTTGATATCATCCACGTCCGCCGACTACAGGCTGCGCCCATTCGTGAAACGTTGCCACCCAAAAGACGTGCCGTCCCAGTCGCCGGCCAAAGACGCGCGACCGCAGTATATGGCGCGAACTTTCGCGCTGCCGACGGTCGAGAACGGGCGTCGGGCTGTGCCAGCGTGTAGGCGTTGGCGGAGGACGGCGCCGGCAGGAACGAGGCCGTGACGCGCCCTGCCCGCGACGCGCCCTGCCCATCACCCCTGCCAGCAGACGCGACGTAGACTGCCTGCGGCGCCAGGCTCAGCGCTTTGGCACGAAGTGCTTGAGAGTTCGGCCGTCACCGACCAAGTCGCAAAGGCTTCGCGGCTATGGGGCGGCGGCAGGGGGAGGGCCCAGGCTTGAAAGGTCCAGGTCTAGGCACGAGACTCCGGTGCATGCACGCCGACGCCCTGAAGACTGTCAGTACTTTCACCCATTCTGCGGCATCGACACCCACTTTTGTGCTCGTCTATGCGCTTTTTTTGCTAAGACTTCGTCGCTCGATTTGAGGGCAGGGTGCGGTACTGGTTTATTCGGGTATTTTTTGATTGGAAGTCCCGCTGCGCGGGAATCAATAAACTACTGCTGAAGTCAATCTCTAACTCAAAAATCTTCAGAGTATGTCGTGGATGACACCCAGAGCTCCAGAGCACCATCGCGGCGGCGGCAAGCATAGAGCGCGACTGCTCTATGAGGACTGGAGATCGAAAACAAATATATTTGTTTACTATCGCCGATCGCGGATCGGGTGAAACGAACATGTTTGTAATCCACGTTCTGCGCTCTGATCGTGAAATATTAGGAAGGGTCCATTTGAATATGAACCCTTTGATCAGGAAAGATTATCACTTATACAAGACAAGCAACATTAGCCTGACTTAAACCACCCTTGCATAACTAATTATTGTTCTTTCAAACGCCGCCAACGCGGGCACTTAAAAGTTACAGACTGGAAAATAATTAAACTAGTTGTTTTGCTATAAAAATAGCTAAACAACTGTTTCAATGCTTTTATGGTCCTAACTTATTTAAAACACTTAAAAGTGCCCGCGGTGGCGGCGGTTGGAGCCCAGTACTATGTACAGTTATAAACAGCGTTGGGATTTTACTAAAGGCTTTATTTCAAAACTTTACCGTTATCTGCGTTTTACCTTTACCTTTACTTTACATCATCAGCAATCTGTTAAAGGTAAAGGATCCTTTACTTTACCGAAATAGCATGTAGTAAAGGTAAAGGCATTACCTTTAACAGTCAGTAAAGGTAAAGGTTTAGTAAAGGTTTTGTAAACTTTTAATAGATGGCAGTTTGTCATCAACGGATGGTAGTTGTCATCATCAGATGTCAGTGTTCATCAACAGATGACAGCGTAAGATGGCAATTATCTTTCATGATGGCTCGGCCGCGGTAAGTGAGCCATCACAAGAGAGCATTTTCAAATGCTGGAACTCTGTTTCTTCCGCAGAACTGCAGCGACGTAGCGATACCCCATCCCAAGCTCAATTGACGCGGAGTGACGATAACGACCATAGAGTTCAAATGTTACGTAAAACTTTACAAAATTTTACCTTTACCTTTACTTTACTGTTCCGCCGGTAAAGCAATTTTACCTTTACCCTTACTTTACAACTATGCAATACACGGTTTGCTCCTTTACATTTACTTTACCAATTGCCATTTAAAGTAAAGGTAAAGGAATTTTACCTTTACCATATTTTGAGATAAATTCCCAACGCTGGTTATTATAAACCTTTTACTTTAGGACTGGCGGTGCTGGGCGCCGAACAGAAAGGGGAAGGCGTCCTAAAAAAGGGAGGAGAGAGTGTTAATAGAGCTAGAGCTAAAGCGAGAGACTTGGCACACTCAAGAGGAAGATAACCC
>JAULCF010668580.1:0-10402 GCA_032361265.1 Devaleraea mollis | reverse complement strand
GCACGTGAGCTGATGTTTTCCGCTGACGTCACTGTAAGCAAACGGCTTGGGCGTGCTATCACGCTACCTGTACATCACTTTTCAACATTGTTAAAGAGCGCGCCAAGGTTCCTAGGCGCTCCTCATACGTAGGCTTGATTTTAACTACGTAGCTGAACCAAAATAAATCGACTTTTAAGACTTTAGAAAGGGACGCAAAAAGTCTTTAGCCCAAAGATCGTTTTCTTGACTAATCCACAAGGTGAAAGTGCTAAAGTACTTTCTGTCAGCAGCAACTCTGCTTTTCATCAATTATTATCGGAGTGATAGATAGACTAATTAATTTGCTCTTTATTTCGCAAGTATTGCAGACCAGGCCAGTATCAGCGTGCATGAGGCAACATTTAATGTGCGAAGGAAAAGCGGAATTTTGCAAACAATTTTAACTGCCTTCCCGCCCTCTGCAGCAGGCGAGATCAATATTGAATTGATTGCACAGCAGCCGCTACAGCGCAGAGGTGAAATTTGGAAAGTAAAAAAATAAAACTTTTGCACCAAAAGTAGAAGGCGGCACGAGCCATGCCCATGATGCCCCACATGCCCATATGCTTCATGGCTCGATGCATCCTGAAACCCGGTGAGGCAACTTGTCATAAACTACCTTGCCGAACTCTACAGTAGGCTAGATCAGTCTCAAAATTACCGCACAGGCGATCACTACAGCTTGGGAGGTGAAAAGCGGAAGTTTAAAAATAAAAGTTTGGAAACAAAAAAGTATGTCTGCTCGTAGCAAGACCATGTCCCTCACAACTCTGGCCCGAAGGTACCCGAGATTGGCGAGGCGAGGCAATATTTATTTAATGAAACAACCTTACCTTCATGGACATCATCCGAGATAGGTCTTAAAATTAACGCACAAGCGACCGCTACAGGTTGCAGGATGAAAATTGGAAGTATGGATCGTAAAGTTTTTCCCCTTCTCAACATTACTACTCGGCGCAGTGCCATGCCCACACAACTCTGGCTCGATGGGTCCACGAGCCTGGCGAGGCAAGTTTTATTTTGTGAAGCTGCCTTACCGGCATCTGCAGCAGGCAAGATCAGTCTTAAAATGACCACACAGGCGACCGCTACAGCTCAGCGGGTGAAAATTGGAAGTTTGGAGCGTAGCGTTTTGCACCAAAATCATATGTCTGCCTGGCGCACGCCCATACATGAACACGGATGCGCAAAGCAGACATATGGTTTTGGTGCGATCACAAAACTTTGGCCCGGTGGGTCCAGCTTAGCGGGTGAAAATAAGAAGTTCAAAACGTAAAGTTTTGTCCCCCCCCCAAAAAAATATATCTGCTCGGCGCAGTGTCATGCCCACACAACTCTGGCCCGTTGGTCCCCAAGCCCGACAAGGAGAGGCAAAACTTATTCTGTGAAACCAATTTCTCGGGCTTTACGGAAAGCGAGATCGGTCTGAAGAAGGGCACAAAGGCGACCGCTACAGCTCAGCGGGTGAAAGGCTTTTTTTAAACGTAAAGGTTTGCACACAAAAAACTGCCTACTATGCGCAAGCCCATGCTAACATATCTATAAATCGATGGGTCCACTACTATGGCGAGGCGCCCGCGCGTGACATAGTTCCACTCGAGGACATGCCAGAACGCGCAGATATCGCCATTGATGTGTTAAAAGGCCTAAAGCGCGTCGCGAAACCACGTCGGCTGGATAGATGGACTAGCAAAAGAGAAAAAAGATTGGTCAGTGACAGTAAGTCATGCAGGTTCTCATCGGAAATAGAAAGATGAGTACGCAATTTGAAGAGCGTCTGGTGCCTGATGTCAAGAGAGATAAAAGGTTGGTCAGAACTCAGTTATTCGTACAAAACATCAATAGAGAAAGGAGTTCTCACCTTTGCTCCGTCATCGAGCCGTGGACCCAGTCGCGGTTGTGGCGCAGAATGACCAAGATGTCACGGCGGAAACATATCAAACACAGACATCCGCAGACCAGTCTCGCCACACTTCTCAAACTTCACCCGCACAGCCTTATCGTCAAACGCCACTGTCCCTTCCGGACAATCCTCTACCGCCAGAGCCACCCAGCCGCTACCACGACCGCCTTTCTTGACACCGCGGTGCAAAAAACCTTGACACCGCCCGTGGACATCATCGACTCCACAAAAAGCTTCACCGGAAACGCATGACATACCTCTCCAAAACCGCGTCCTTCTCCTCCTCTCGCGTGCTCTTCAACTCCTTCTCCACCGCCGCAGACCTCACTCTCACTTTCTCCCCCGCACCCTTCTTCTCATCAGCAACTCTCTCCGCCTCAGCTCTCTCCTTCACCTCCTCAACCTTCGCCACCGCCCTCCTCTTTCTCCCCGGAACTAATCGCGCTATCAAGCGCAACATATAAAACCCACCCTCCCCCTTGACCCACCGTCCTCCTTCAACAAGCAGGAACAAAATCCCCCAGGCGCATCCCTCTCCGAAAACCTCATCACCAGCACGCCCTCTTTGAACATCGCGGATGAGCGCGGGCTCGACCTTGGCCTTCAAGCCGGGTTTAAAGGCAACGAGCACGAAGGGGCGGGCGATGACTGGGGCGACAAAGTCCATGCCGCAGGTCTCGGCGCAATAGGAGACGAAAAAGAGGTCGATTACCTTGGGGGACTGCTCGTTCGGCGGCTACTGCACAGTGGTGGCGACCTTGATGCAGAGCCAGAAGACGCGCGCGTCGCCGCCTTGCGCGTGCGGCGCCGCGTACATGCGCTGGTCGCTCACTGCGCTGAGCTCGCGGCGCTCGGCGAAGGTCAGGATCGGCCTTTGGGTTCGATGCCGGGCCTGTGGAAGGGTAGGGCCAAACCGATTACGACAGTCGCCGCCGTTCACCAAATCGGCCGAGCCGGCAGTTTTTCACTCTTATTTGTGCCGTGACCCAACAAATAACATCTAAAATAGTTGCTGACACAGGGGCGTGACAGTCCGCGAATCCTTTCACAACCTTTTTTACTTTTTTTTTGAAAGAGATACAGTACTGGCGACAGCCGTATCTCCCATTAATTCCCGACAAGCACGATGAAAATCAGGTAAATCTTCCTCGAACCGGCTGGAGGCGCGTGAGCAATACTGTGGATGGGCGGTTTGAAGGCTGGGCGAAGAGGATGCCCCTAACCAACCCCGGAAACAGATTGATGAGGAGGACGCCGCCAGATTTTCCTGACGCCCCCGTCACGGTGTAAGCTTATTACATATCTTACAGCTGTCACGGTTAGTAGCGTCACAGGCTGTAGCCTTGTCGCGACACGTGTACTTTTGGGATCATTGTAACGAGAAATATGACAAACATGAGAACTGTGAGAACTATGAGAACTATGACAAAACTGCCATTGCGCGAATTGAGCGATTTCACAGACACCGCAGAGATGATGCCTGCGAGACTGTCCAGAAATGGCGGTCGCTGCCAAAAACGTTGCACCCGTCTCATACACTCCACGTTTTTGGGCGAAATAGCGTTTGTGGAAAATACCCCGCATACGAGCACTTTCGAGCCGCTTTTCCTGTGCGCCATAGCCAAACATCGCTCAGCGCAAGTCAACCTTTGGCGCTCGTTTACCGACTCCGTAGTGCTTTCACGCGCCCCACCGCACTGCCCTCTCCTGCCTCTCCCCTTCTGCACTGCTCCCCTCGCATTGCTCTCTCCTGAATCTCTCCTTCCATGCCCGCCCCGCCGTCGTTTCCCTCCCGCGGTGATCTCATGGCGCGGGTCCGCGCCAACAAAAGCGCCTCCAAGTCTCGCAAGCGGCCGCAGCGACGACGCCGGCCGCAGAGATTCACACTAACCCCCTCCATTCCCAGCGCTTCCACGGGACGCAAGCGCAGCGACGACGCCGGACCCAGAAATGTCTACCCAACCTCTACACTCAATATGCTCCCCTTTCCCTACATCTCCTCACCCGTGACGTCCCGGGACCCCTTCGCAACGCACAAGGCAGAGCCGCCTTCCTCTTTTGGCGGCGAATGCGCCACGGCTATTGGCCTCGTGTTCGATGTCGCGCTTTCGCGTGACCATCGTCTTGGCTGTGAGGTTCTCTGTGGCGGGCGACATTAGCGCTAGGTTGGTTGTGCTCCGTCATGTGGCGCATTCCGCGTTTATTGGTCGAAGTGGTTTGTATCTTGCCAATGAGCCTGAGCTCCGCTCGTCTTTCGTTCTGGCGTCATGGGGGTATGATGGGCTAGGTTATGAGTGTGGAAGGCTTCAGATGCGGGAGGTAGTGATGTGTTCTGAGTCTGTCTGAGGACGGCAAACGATGAGCCTCGACTCTCTGAGAAAGTTAAGCGCGATGCGCAGCGTGCTCGGATCGTTTCTGCGGAATAGCTCGCTACTTTTCCAAAAAGACGCCGAGTCTGCGTAGGCGAGCGGGTTTACTTGCGTGATGACCACATTGCTTTTTTTTGGGGGAATATGTGCACGAAGGCGTTATCGATATTGCTGCTGTGCCCTTCGCTTTATTTTGACAGGCTTGGGTGAATTCTGTTGTGCGATTTTGTTTCAAACTTTGAAGCGCTTCGTCGTCTTTTGCTTAATTCCGCCACTGCACTTTGCGGTGCGAAAGCCCCTTCCATCCCGTCGCCTTTCGCTAGCACCGAGACACCCATCCTCCCGACTCTAGCCTGACCTTTTCTCCCGATCTCGCATCTACCCACACTCCTTATCCTCTCTCCACGCTGTCGCTAGTCTCTGTTCGCCTTAACGTCCCCTCCTCATCCCCACTCGGCAAGTTTTCGGCACCGACTATTCTCGGCCATGAACAACTGGGCCATGGTTCCCGTGGTGTCCAAGAAGAAAGCGACTCGCGGCAAAAGGGTCCTTAGTGAGCTCTCGAACAACCAAGTCCCCACTCGCGCTCCGGGTTCAAGTCTCAAGAAGGGATTTCGCAAGCGCGCGCGCCTTTCTCTTCTCGGCGTGTCGCGCGACGTTGGCAGCGTGGGTGGTCCGCCAGCCCTGCGTATTGGCGCGCCAAATGCTGTGCGTGCTGGCAGTGCTACGAAAGCCATCGGCGTCGGCGCGTCTGCTTGGAATCTTGTTGTTGAAAATCCCTCTGCCTTCTACGGTGCAGTACCTGTTGCAACCGCCGACGCCGACGCTGGGTCCAGTGAACTTGACCGGGCTGTGCCAATTGTGAGCGCCAGCGTGAAATCGACTGTCGCTGCCGGCCCGGCTTCCGACGGGGAATGCGCGGCCTCTGGGCAGAGCGCGTTCTCGCTCATTCCCAAGGGTCTGGAGGAGCGTCAGTTCCTTCGTTTGCCGGATTATGGCACTTCGCAGCTTTTGTTGCCTAATGCTGGAAATACCTGCTTCGCCAACTCCGCATTGCAGGCCATTGTCCACACTCCGGCGTTGGCTCAGGTCTGCATCCGCCATCTGCAATCCTGCAAGAGCAGTTCCGCTGGAACTTTGTTTTGTCCCATGGGGAGTTTGGGAAGATTGGTCGACTCCATATGCACCGGAAAGGATGGTGAGGTAGTAGCCAGTGCCTCTGAGTTTTACCGCGATGGCCGTCTCCGACTTCTGAGTCCTGACCTTTTGTTCTCCCGACAAGAAGACAGCCTTGAGTTCCTTCACGCAGTCATCGAGTCTGCCGGTCGTGCCGAAGTCCTCGGCTGCAACTCGTGGCATGGGCAATACGATATCCGCGCGTACGCCGAGAATGAGGAGAAAGGGTCGATATTCTCCGCCTGCGCGGGTGAAACTGCCACTATTTCTGTTTGTAGGCGCTGTGGGGTTGAGACGGGAGTGACGAAGGAGAAATTTATCGACATCGCCCTCGACTTGTCGCCGAAGGTCTCCCAATCCCTTTTGTCATTCTTCGGTCCCCAGAATGTCGACAAAAGTGTGTCTCACATGCATTGTCCTTCTTGTCGGACCAGAGTTAGGAGGGCTATTTTTAAGGAGCTTGTTGTCGCTCCGAACAGCCTCATACTTCAATTGAAGCGCTTTGAGTATACAGCAAATGATCAGCCGAAGAAGTTGTCGGGAGTTATGGAGTTTGAGGAGTTCTTGTGGGCTGGACCATTGATGCGGGGCCGAAGTGCCGAGTCTTTACTTTATCGTCTTACGTCAGTTGTATTTCACCAAGGAGAGTCTCTTGCAAGTGGTCACTTTTTTGTGTTTGTGCTCGATCCGAATGACAAGTGGTCGATGAGGAATGACTTGGCAGTTTCCAGTACGACATTCACTGAAATGCAAAGTTTTGGAGACGAGTTCACGCAAGCGTATGTTTGCGTCTACTCTCGTTGTACGTCAGAGGCGTTGAGTGTTGGGGCTGGTTGTTACGAGGCAGTAAGCAAGACCAGCTTCAGGTATTCGTCTAAGAAGGGAGGCTCTTCAGCGGCTCATAACTTGCACAATTTTGGTGCGGTAGAGAATGTTGATCAGGTTGGTAAGGTGCTGGCGACAGAAACTATGGGTGCGACGTTCCCAAAGCCGGCAGATGTGTTGATGGAAATGCCAATGGGCACTTGTAACTTTTCGAAGGATGCTCGCCTCGCGGAAGGCACCGCGAAAACTTTCATCGTTGCGCGGACTGTTCCAACGCCTGCGTCATCGCTTCCGAAAGTGGCACAGCCCCTCTCGAAATGGCCAATGCGACTTGGTTCAAGCCGAAATACCTCAGTTGGAGACACGCAAGGTGATGTTATGCATGTCGTCACTGCGGAAACTCTCGCCGGAGCTTCGGTCCCTGGGAGATTCCGTCCTGTCAAGTTGTCTTCGAGCAGACAGTCTGACGATGGTGTGCCTCTTGCTCAGTGTATGGAAGCTGTGAAGCGCGGCACCTTGACTGGCGCCGAATCATCGTCTACGTCTGCGGAGTGGAAGGGTAAAGGCTCTGGCTCATCTGATTTTGCAGTTCGCCAGCCGAAGCCGCTGAAAACGTTTCGTCCCTATCCTTGTCCACACTGTAGTCTCAGGTTCAATCAATCTACCACTGTGGCGAGTCACATCCGGTCCATGCACAGGCCGGCACTGGTAGGTGGAGACGGCCTCAAAGTTGGAAGCGATAACCTCGAATCCACTGCTCAAGTCGTCCGTGATCCAAGTGCTGGCGAGAAGGCTGCGCGTGACCACGTCCGCTCTGTGGCCGCAGACTTCCCGCCCGCGTCCCAGTCCTTGCCTCCTCTCCCCGCTGCTGCTATTCTCTTGTCTACCCCGTCGCTAGATCATGGCCATGATGTTGTGAGCAGTGATAGCCACGTCCAGTCTCGTGAGGGCCCGCAGCTTTTCCGCGAGAACTCCGCATGTCCTTCTCGGAAAGATTACCTATGGAAAGGTAATCAGACGCGGCGCATTCCGTACAGCAGGCAGACGTGGACCAACGCCATGTTTTACGTGGAAGCAGAAGAAGCCTTTTGGAAGACACCAGAACTACATGCTGGTCGTCTCTGTCCCACAGCCAAGGAATTAGGCGCGGCTGGGTGTCGGGGACTCAAAGGCATCATGTACAGGCATGTAAGCGGTACAGAAGAGCTTGCAAAAATTCTGGGGCTGAATGTAAGGAATGTGCTTTCGGTTGGTCGAAAAAATAAGCACGTAAGGGACGCCGAAATTGAGGCGCGGCCGGTGAGGGAAGGTGGGCAACGGCAGACGAACGCTGGCTACTGGAATGCATCCAGAATGAAAGCTGCTACCTTGCTAGTCATTCAGCGAAGGCCGTCGGGGGAGGATCTACCTATGAATTTTCCCGGTGCCAGACCGCGGTTTCTAACATCCAATGAGTTTGAAGAGTTTGGTGAAGGACCTCACGGAAGCGGTAAGGCTTTGGCTATGGCCATTAGCTACCATTACAAGCTCTTTGCAGCTGCCGCTGATGCTTTCGGCTTAGACAGCAATCTTGTATCCCGTCTTCGTGCCGCCGGGCAAGCTGTTGTACCAGAGCATTTGATACCAGTCCCACGTGTTACCGATCCGAAAGCTGCTGTTGCAGGTGCGCGTGCGTATCGAGGTGCAGAGATCCCTGATTTTGTCAGGTCGGGTATCAAGGTAGTCCAGAGCCAAGTATGTGGTCCTACTGCTTATGATGTCATGCCGTCGAAAATGCAAATCGATACATTTGGACCGCATGGCCTTTGGAGCATCGTCTCGAACTTGGAGGGTGGACAAGTGCAATGCGGACGCGAACTGGGACTTCGCGCTTGCGCGAATTGGACACTGTCATTGGCTCTCGATTTAATCAAGGCTGTGTCGGAAAAGTTGTCTTCTGGTCCTTTATCCGGAATTCAGCCGACGCATCAACAGCTGGAAATGCACGGATTGAAGGGAATTCTAGGTGGTGCTTCGCGTATGGGCGGCGGGGTGACAAAGTGCATAGATGTACTTGGGTTGAAAATTTCCGCATCGAACGACTGGGAGATTGGTCCGAGGGTGGTCCAGTGTGACGCTTCTCCTGATTTTGGTGGTACCCAGTCGAACTCGCCGGATGTTGTCGCTATCGACAGGGGCTCGGACGAGAGTGACGCGGATGATGTCGCCGATGTGTGGACGGGTCTGGAAGACGAAAGCGACGAGGATGGTGAATATGAAGACTGCAAGAATGGCGGCGGCGAAAATGAGCCAAGTGAAGACGATTTCGCGCACTATATGGAATCTGAAGACGGGGAATGCCATCTGCTTTCTTTCGCGCGTCGTAGAGCCGACAAGTTCGACTTCGCACGCCAGAGAAGGCTGATGGAGGAGCACTTTTGCGAAGTTTTGCGGGCGCACGGCCAACGGCGTGGCTTTCAGCTCCTCGTGCAAGAGTCAAACGAACAGCAGCTCAAAGACGATGTTTGCAACTTTTTGTTTGACTTGTCTTTTCAGAAAGACGTTCCCCTCGTTCTTTCGCAGAGAGAGGAAAACATTATCTGTCGCGTCTCATCCTACTTGACCGTGAAAAAGCTCCGCCTGCTGTTGTTGGAGTACCCGAAGGTTGTCAACGGGACTGCAGTCTTGGAGATAACTGGCCTTCGCCAGTCTGAGCGGGACGCCGAGTTTAGGGAGGTGAGGGTGCGCCGGTATGATTGGATTGACCGGCTCCGCCAGCGCATGTCACGCCGCCTACTGCAAGGAGAGAGCGTAGGTGGAGCAATCACCGAGGAGGAGCTTATGGCGATTGTCTACACTGTTGTGCCTGCTCGGCGTCGGTCGGACTGGCGATGGATGGATGTTTGCGATGAAGTGCTCGACGACAATCTGGAAGGCTTGAAAAATGTGTTTGACAAGGCCAAAAACCGTATTGTCTTCAGTTTCTACAAGACTGTTAGCGCAATGGGCGTGCAGTGGTTCAGCCTGAATCCCGGATCCACGTCGCTTGGACCTATCGCGAACAGCGAGCTTTTCGTCTTGTCCCAGTTGCTTCTGTCCCGGTCAGTTGGTCCTCTCTTTCCCAAGATGAGGCTCAAAACGATTGACAATTGGTCGGTCGTGATGCAGAAGACCTACGGCTGTTCGATTACTGAACTCCGCCACTATGCTGTAGCGCGGGGTTTTCGCGCGTTCGTGCCTCACAATTTGTCGGCCTTTCTTGCGCTGAACTGGTTCATGGCGCACCCGACCTACATAGCGATCAAGGTATACCTTGATGACTATAGCGATTATTTCTGGGCGCTTGTGTGTGTTTAGTCTGCTCTTCGTCTGTTGTGCAGCTCACGTTAAAATCAGATGGTTTGATTTCTGTAAATGAAGAGCAAAGCACTCAATTTTACTGTCTTGCAAGTCGGCGCCATGGCAGCAACCTGATATTTTTTACTGCGACATCATTTTCTTTCGCTTTATTATTACACCCCGAGACTCTGCACTTCTTCTTTTGCATACTCGTTGCTTCCTTTAACTCCTCTGACTCTTTTTTCATAAAAGCACAACTGCGTTAAGCCTGGTTAGTGTTCATTAAGGATATTCCCGAAGAGAAGTTCTAACCTCGCCAAAATCTGGCACGTCCTAAAGTGTCGCCGGGGAGCGTTTCCGATCATCGCCCGAGGTCCTTCTTGGCCAATTTACCCCCACTTTCTTTCTTGTGTGGCGTAAAGGGATGGAATGCTTATTTGAGACGTTACTATGACAAGTTAAGGAGCTGCACGGGGAACCTTCTTGTGGCGTACTCGCAAAAGCGCCGCTGGCGACATGGAATATTTACCACACAGCAAGACCTTTAGTTCACGCCTCGGGTATTTTGGAGGCAATTGGAAATGAAAGAATCTCAACTACAAGTCAACCTGACTCTTGAAGAGTCTAGCAGACTCTATATTCTCAGGGACATATCGATGGTGCTATCGAAAAAATAATCGGAAGTACCGTGACCACTTTTGAGATCGAGATGAATTCGTGCCCCTGTGGCACCTTGATATTTAGAAATCTTCAAAATATCAAATCTTTGATGGGTGCATCTTGCGTCTGT